>JAOEHI010000018.1:617177-646170 GCA_025447815.1 Percopsis transmontana
GTAGAGGGCAAATCTACAGGCTCGGGTCATTGCGGCAATGTTGGCTGCACAAGACAGTTGATTGTCTAAGACAACTCTGAGGCTCTTTGCGGTTGGACAGGAGGACACTGAGGTGTTCTCAAGGGTAATGGATAGGACTAGATAGACTGTTCACTCGTGCTTCGCACGGTTTTATTCCACAAGTATTGTAATTCCACAGAAGGCAATAATATTAAACACACAGGACTTGAACTGAAATGTTCAAGTCCCTGTCCCTGCTTCCTCGCCCCACCAGCTTCCTCTTCGCTGGCGTCTCTCTTGTGTGTCCAATCTGTGCTCCTTTCTATGGGAGACAGGTGATCTATTGCCCACACCTGTTCCCAATCCCCAAATCTTGTGAACCACACCACCAAACATTCCCTCCCACACACAGACAGGGCTAAACCATGCCCACATTCCCACATAAATCATTCAGAGTTAAAGATGCAAGCAGCATTTTCGGGGACAAGCCCAATTAGCGGCTGTAACATCTTAGAAACTGCTACTTGCAGTTATACGCCCACGTAGTGTTGTTCCAGTCTGTGTTTTCCTTGTGTTCTATGTTTCTGTTATGGTCCTGGTTTTCTCATTGCTTTGTCGTTTATTTGATAATTGTTTTCCCTTGTATTTAAACTCTGTGCTCCTGTTAGTTTGTTGCTGATTATTTCATATTTTCTTGTCCCTAGTGTTCCTCTCAGTGTTTCCTGTCATCGATTCCACTGCCTTCTTTGTTTCTGATTTGCCTGACCCTTTTGTACCTTTGCCTGTGTGCTACTTTTGTTACCACACCCTGCCTGTACCTTGACCACAATTTTGCTAATGCCTGATTTCGGGTTTGATTCCCGCCTGCCAACAATCGCTGGGACGTTCCCTACTCGAGGCTGGTCTGAACCAATTATCTACACAAATTATCCTGTAGTGTAAGGGGTTAACAGACATAATCTTAACGTTACCGACTGGCTCGGGGTCTCCCGATATCATAGATATCAAACATGTTTGATATTAACGACCTGTATCCTGTAGTGTGAAAAGAACAGTGATAGAAACAAGAGCAGAAACCCGCAATAGTCAATGAGAGCAGTGGTGTGAAAAATTGTCCACTGGTTGACGAGAATGCCAAAACCATTCTCTTCTACCATACCTGCAACAACACACAAAGGCCAATGTGCCATACACATAATGCAGAATAAACACTAGTTGCCTTAAAGAATCAAGTAAAGTGCAAATCCCTCCAAAAATACCACTTTCAAAGGTAGGGGGGGCGCCAGAGATATTCTTTTGCTGGTGCAATGGGGTTGCTTGACTTTTCAACGAGGGTGCTCTGAAATTTAGTGTTTCCCATTAATGTGCTGGTCACCACAGTTTTTATTTCTAATGCAAGACCCCTGACACACATACACACACAGGCGCACACACGCAGTACCAGCTCTGCGACAGTTATAATGCCGAGAGGCAAGGTATTCAGCTCATGGGATTAAGACTATAGATTACACTGGGGGCAGGATAGTCTAGTGGTATAGTTGTTGGACTCCCAGCTGGATGGTCATGGGTTCAAGCCCCAGAGTTTGTTCCTTGAGCAAGATACCTAACCCCTATCTGCTACTTGTAATTGTAAGTCGCTTTTGATAAAAGTGTCTGCTAAATGACCTAATTGAAATCAAAACACTCGCAACCTAGTTTGCCACAAACACGCAGACCAACAAGCCGACACTCTCACCAAGTAGCAGCAACCAACATATTTCAGACTAAAGTCAAAGGCCAAAATACAATACTAGGCTACATGAAGTTGGACATGCACAATGTAATACGTGGGTAATCATTATTATGCAGTCAAATTAATTTAGCCTAACTTTACTGTGTGCTTTTACAATTTGAATCACATTATTTAATAGTACCATACAAATTATGAAATCAGACTCACCAAATGACGATCGCTATTTGAAGACAATATTCATCCCGCGGTCCTCGCTAGCTAGTTTAAACTAGAAATCTGATTGTTTAAAGAATATGACAATCAACAAGGTCGACTTCATTTACTTCAATAGCAGACGAGATTTACTCAAAATTCGGAAGGCCCCCGTCTTGGGTAGATTTCTCACCCGAAGACAGCAGGTGAAAAATCTGATTGGATAAAAGCTCTAATTTATATGAGTTTAACTAGTTGAAGCAGCGCAACTGAGAGAGAGAGTAGCAATGAAATTACGTTAATAGGCTGATGGGAGTGAACTTTGTAAAATATACATGAAAATATATATTAAATTATAATATATAATTTAATAATAATAATAATAATAATAATAATAATATAACATTTTAATATATCATATGGGGGCAGGATAGTCTAGTGGTCTAGTTGACTCCCAGCTGAGAGTTGGCCTACCTGTAAGCATCCTTCTGCAAGATGCCTAACACCTACTGAATGTGCTCCTTCTAATAGCAGAATGTAATTGTAAGTCGTTTTGGATAAAAGTTGCTGTTGCTAACATTTAGCTGCAATGATTCAACAACACTGGTGTTGTACTGCAATCCAGATATGACATTATCTAGATTGATGTGCATAGGCTAATATTTAACTTTGCATGGTGTTGCGCACACACACACACACATAACCACACACACATAACATTACTGTTTTGAAAAGACAGCTATAAGGACACACTGTTTGTGTGTGTGTGTGTGTGTGTGTCACTGCCAATCTGTAATCTTATTGGTAAGGTGTTCCACAACCTGGACGCCCTGATTGTAATTTAAAATACCTATTGAAATCTGCAATATGAAAAAAACAGGTGGCTGAGACTGTCTCAGATCCTTTCACTGCGAAGGAACAGTACCCTGAGTTGCTCAAGATAGCCCCTATCCCTCCCTCACTTTCTCCCTCTCATGTCTTGAAGTCTCGAACTAGGAAGTAATACCAAATATTTCATTTGATAACCAGGTGTTGCGAAAATACGCACTGTACATAATAGGGTAGGACTTTGTTATAGTTGCTTTCAGTTTGCAACTGTATCTTTATCCAACTAAATTCTTAGCTCACTGGTTTATCCTTCACGAACGAACGATCGTTCTCAGTTCACTAGTTAGCGAGCTGAACTGAACATTCGGCCGTGTTTTAGTTCAGTGAATTTGACTACACAGTTGGAGCTCCGGTCTAGCACTGAACAATTCGGTGAACTAATCTTTTGAACAAATCTTTTAAAGGAATCTTTTTAATGAACTGATTCTAATGATTCAGTACACTAAAAAAACTGTTTGCCCATCACTCCCTGAGAAAACGAGCTCAACGCCCAGGGCCCTCTGCTCTGGCTGTACCATCTGTATTAGGAAAGATAAACATGGATTTGAGATTAATTTATAAGAGTTGGTCATATGTGGCAGTGTACTACTGAGTAGCCTACCTACAACATACTATACCGGTACCAGAAGGCTGAATTGCTTTGTAATACACATACCAGTATCGCATATCGGCTGGTCAGTGTAACACATTAAACACTGTAATGTAGGTTACTGTGCAAAAAGTTACTTACTGTACCCGCAAAATGCCCCTCTTTTAGTAACTCTGGTATCTAGAGCTGAAACTGTGACAGTTATCTCAATACAACTACCTTCATTATCAGCTAGTGACAACATATTGTATAAGCACAAAAGTTATAAAGCATATGTCCACACATGACCTAAAGCAAGTCTGGTGACCATAAGTTAAACAACGGCAAAGATATAACAACTTTAAAGTAAAAATGTCCACTATGTGGTATTAAAGAGTGCTCCGGTTTGAGGCTTATATGTAGTCACTGTGTAAATAAATGTTAATGCTTTTTTTATACTAAGCAGTAAATGCTTGACTTTGCAATAATGATAGACTTTGCTTACTTTACACACAACAATACAATCAGTTCTGATTTAATTTTTTTAGTTGTCGATTATTTTTCTCTATTGAAACTATATCTATATTGTTATGGCAAGTATCTATGTATTATTCATTTACATGCAATTAAATATGTTAAATTAACATACTATTAATTGACAAATCCACTTAAATACAAAATTCCAACAAAAAAAAACAAATTGGACAAAATTCTAGCCTACATGAAGAGAGTGGTTTAAGTGGATTTACAATGACGACTGACACAGGAGGAAAACTAAGTGATGTACCACCAAAGCTAAAATTAAGTTTGTTTTTTTAAGTGTATGTTCTTGTGATGTATTGCAAATAATTGACTTGTAATATATCATGTATACCAAAACCGCCTGTATGGCGATACTTTTTTGTATTGTAGCCCTTGTTTCATAATTTTATCGTATAATGAATTACCTGGTGATTCCCACCCCTGCTACATGATTAGAAAGGATTTTTTTGTTAATTAAAGAAACATCTTCTCTCAAAAGCATCTTGCAATGCCTCTGTTTTTTTTTATCCCACTTCACGAACCACTATTCATAAATTCACTCAAAATTATCCTGCAATAAAAGTTTCCTTTTTCTAATTTAGCTGTGTCGGAGTTGATGAAGATGATGCTCCAGACATTGATATTTATCACTGTCCCAACTGTGAGAAGACCCATGGCAAATCCACATGTGAGTAATTTTGGTAGAAGTAATTTATCTACATGCATTTGTGTGTGTGTACCATGTACATGTACCCGGATGTGTGCACACTGTAAATGTTTAATTAGTCTATGCTTATGATTTCTAATTACTATAGGTAGATACGCAATGTATTTTAAAAAAATCTTTTTTGGTTTGTAGTGAAAAAGAAAAAAAATGTGAATAAGCATGACACAGGACAAAGCACAGATATCAAAGCTGTTCAAAATGGCAGTCAAGTTTTCATTAAGGAGCTTCGCAGCAGGACATTTCCAAGGTAAAACACAGTTTTTGCATGATAACGGCCTGGTACTCATTTTCCCATCCTTTCCAACCATATAATTTTTTCTAACCAAACACTTTGAGAACAAACACTGACACTTTAAGGTTAAAATCAACGCATTTCAGCTCTACAGGCCATCATCAGGGTTACCGAAAATGAAGTAAACAGAGTATACAGTATATATCTCACATTGAGTATGATTGAACCATGCTTTGTTTCTGTGTCCCAGTGCTGAAGATATTTTGATTAAACTGATCGGCAGTCAGCTGACATTGGAATACCTGGAGGAAAATGGCTTCAATGAGCCTATCCTGGTTTTGAAAAAAGATGGACTTGGAATATCTATGCCAGCACCCACCTTTTATATCAGTGATGTGGAGAACTATGTTGGTATGTATTTCACTCAACCCTTTATTAAGTATCAGACCAAGTGAATCTCTGCACTACATCTACTCAACAAGGTAAAATAAGAAAGCACTTTTAAGTGTTTTATTTTTGAACTTGGAGCTAAATCAGGGGTTATGACATACACAGTATGACCAGTCACAGTAGTATACTATATACTAAGTGTCACAAGAAAAATATATTTACATTTGATTTTATTGAAGATAAATGAAACCGCGCTTGCTCTGGCAGTGCATACAAAGATAAATGATACCTTACTAAACGAAAATGTATTAATGGATTTTTTTTAAATCTACATACCTGTAAATCAAATAATGGCTGTATAATTGGTTGTATAAATGATGCAACTCTGTAGGCGATTTTTTTTTTTTACCATCATTTACATTTTACATTTTCAGCATTTAGCAGACACTTTTATCCAAAGCGACTTACAATTAATACATTTGTTAACAGTATCATGTAACCAGGTGTATCATTCGCTCCACAAAACAGTAAATATTTACAATAATCGAAAATTATCACTCTTTAAAACAGTCAATAATTGCTAACTGCAAAGTGCTTAATATTCTTAGAGCTTTAAGAATATTACAGAGTAGAGAGAAGAAATATATATATAATTTTTATTAAAGGGAGGAAAGGAGGATAGAATAAGGATTGTTAGTGGTATTAGTGCTATGAAGTAGAAAGATCAGTGGCCGAGGTACCGAGATGGATTGATTTAATACATCATCATTGTTTTTGCCGCTAGTGTTACACACGTGTGTGAAAGCAAATTTGAAGGGTGTGTGTGTGTGTGTAAGTAAATTGAACTACAGAACTACACTGTAGTCTTTTTTTGTACCTCTCCTTCTCACCTAAGACACTCCTAAGGTTTCTGTTACATATCTTCTAAGGTGTGTTCCTGGGCTCCATTGCTGGCATGCTGCTGCGGCACATATCTCCACTCCCACCTGATGTTATTATGATTATTAGCTTCCCAGGAGAGGTCCTGATGAGGATGCTGAAGATGCTAATTTTGCCTCTTGTTGTCTCCAGTCTGGTCACAGGTGGGTACAGGATGTAGAGTTACTGTATCTCACATTGAGACAACACTTACTGTAATATTGCCAGAGTGACACTAAAACATTAGTTTAAATTCTAGCAAATAGAATTCTAGCAAAGTCAAAAGGACTTACGTGTGTGCAAGGATCCTGCTTAAAGATCCTGCTTAAGGAGGCTTACAGGCATTGGACCCAGGACATTTCGGCTAGGAGCCGACCACCCTAACCAATAACCTATCCTGCCATCTTATGTGACAAACGTCTTTGTCTTTAAATGTGTTAATTGTGTATATATACTTTCTACTTGTCTATATCTTTGGATATTTCAATATAATTAATTCATAACTTAACTCCCAGCTGAAAGGTTGTGGGTTCAATCCTGACAAGATGTCTATCCCCTACCTGCTCTTGTAACTGTACTTCTGCTAAATGATATCATGGTAATTGCTGTAATCGTAATTGTAACATATTAACAGGGCTAGCTGGTTTGGACGCCAAGTCCAGTGGCCGTCTAGGCACCAGGGCTATGGTGTACTACATGTCAACCACCGTCATCGCTGCCGTCCTGGGAGTGATTCTGGTGCTGCTCATCCACCCAGGCAACCCCAAGCTGAGGGCCAACCTGGGTCAGGGCAAGAAAAACGACGACGTCTCTAGTGTTGATGCCTTCTTTGATCTGATCAGGAATCTGTTTCCAGAGAACCTGGTGCAAGCCTGCTTCCAGCAGGTAGGAGTCCTGTATATCAGTGGTTCTGAGCGTGGTGGTCGGATTGCAAAATTATGTTTTCTAATTTTCTAATAATCCTATATTCATAAAATAGAATGCTATAAAAAGTATTATTATTGTTTTTATAGTGCCACCAGAACCCCAAATAATCCTAAACTTATAGGAAACAACTCTGTGAGTGTGAGAGGATAGTCTAGTGGTCTAGGTGTTGGACTCCCAGCCAGAAGGTCGTGGGTTCGAGCCTTAGAGTTTGCCTACCTGTAAGCATCCTTGAGCAAGATGCTTAACCCCTACCTGCACCATGTAATTGTTGACAAATGTACTAATTGTAAGTCCTTTTGGATAAAAGCGTCTGCTAAATGCTGTAAATGTGAGAGGAGCACTCAGGTGTACCAATCTGTGTTGTTGTTTTACAACACAGTTTGATACAAAGACTGCTCCTCCCGCACTTTGCTATAACCTGATAGCGGAGTGCCCCTTTAAAGTTTAAGAACTACAAGCAATTTTCCACGTCACTTACAAGTTGATTCCACATTTTCAGATCCAGACAGTATCCACAAAAGTACCGGTCCCCACTAACAGGACTAAGGCACCACCTCAGTTCACAATCAAGAGGTCACTTCAGTTCAAGAGTGGAATGAATGTCCTTGGTTGGTGAAAAGTTAGAGAGAACACATACAGCACTAATGAAAATATGCAGTAGCTTGCATTTCATTATCTTTATTTACCTGATAATACCTGACATTTTTTAAATTTCTCTGACCTTTCACAAGTCTCTTTTTTGTGCTGTCGAAATGTATTCAAGTTAGTTATTAGTAAGTCATTATCATACAGGAAAGTGCATAGACATTACATACAACAACATGACTACATATTATTATACAAGTTACAATAGTGATAATTATGCCATGACATAGCCTTTATTACTTTATTTACATTACTGAAACTTAACATTTTCGGTTGCCAATGTTAAACTGTTCTGTGTTTACAGGTTTAATTGGATTCTTTGTGGCATTTGGAATTATTATGGGGAAAATGGGAGAAAGATCCAAACTAATGTTGGAGTTTTTCAATATCCTGAATGAGATTGTCATGAAGCTGGTTGGCGGCATTATGTGGTAAGTGCTGTTCACTACTATTGCAAAACACCCGTTCGACTACAGGAATTACAGGAATATATTGATACTAATGTACCATACCTTCAAACATATATTTTCTGATCATAAGCCTTCCAATCTCTCCGCCCAAAAATTGTATCTATAATTAATATTAATAATTATAATAATTATAATAATTATAATAATTATAATAATTATAATAATTATAATAATTATAATTATAATAATAATAATAATTATTATTATCATTTTGTTGCAGTAAGACTGAGTTAGACTGTTAGACTCAATAAAGCCTGACAAACTTGGAAAAGAAGGTCAATAAATGGATGACTTCCTGAATTTAGTGTATGTCTACACATTATAACTACTTCATTTACTTACAAAATGTATTATATTCAAAACGACAGCGTATTTATACTCATGAAGCATTTCATTATGTCTTACAATAAGCATGTTTGTCCACAGGTACTCGCCTATCGGTATCGCCTGCCTTATCTGTGGGAAGATAATCTCAATTGCTGACTTGGAAATGGTTGCAAGACAACTGGGAATGTATATGGTGACCGTGATAGTGGGCCTCATAATTCACGGCGGCATCTTTCTTCCATTCATATATTTTGTCATAGTAAAGAAAAATCCTTATACCTTTTTCATGGGAATTTTTCAAGCTTGGGTCACAGCCCTTGGAACTGCGTCAAGGTAAGATAATTGTTTGTTAACTTATAATAAATTATCTTTTATATAAAATGACAATAATAAATAATATTACTATTGAAATTGGCATTACTCTTTCTTGTTATCTTAGACTCCTCGATTGCATTATAACATCCCCAGAACTCTGACGTTTGTTCTTTTTTAAAGTGTCAGTGGCTGTACAGTGGTGGTGTAGCACAGTGGTTCCCAACCTAACCAAGGGGGCTGCCGGAGGATGCCAGGGGGGCCGTGGTATAGGGAGAAGAAATTTGATAAGATATAATACAAAATAAATTAAAATAAAATAGTTTAATTTTGTATAATTTTATGATAATTAAATCAATCAATCCCTACAAGTTATGTGACATCACATCAGTACTTTGTCAATCCCGATGCCTAAGCAAGCTAGCTAGCTAACTTAATAGCCAACAATGGATACATTTCTAAAGATAAAATGACCAGAAGTAAATTATTTCTATTATATTATTTTTATACATATTGTAAAATAAGTAAATTCATTAATAATTGATATTTGCCGTAATTGTAAATGATTCCTTGGGACGTTTTGCAACAGGGGGCCGTGGCAAGAGGCTTATGCTATTTGGGGGTCCTTGGTGTGGCAAAGTTTGGGAACCCCCGGTGTGAAGAACTACTGTATGTTATCTTAAGAGTTTTAGGCAGGAGCAGAGAGGAGTGTGAGCCACTCAGCACTTAGATGCAAGAGGGGCATCTGCTCTCGGAGTTTCTACCCAAAACAAGAATGTTTCTGTAAAACTGATTTTAAATTGATGAGTGTGGCTTTAATGTACAGTACGTATGCCATTTTCTTTTTTCTCTTCTTCTAGCGCTGGAACCTTGCCTGTCACATTCCGGTGCTTGGAAGAGAACTTGCACATTGACAAGAGGGTAACACGTTTTGTGCTCCCTGTTGGTGCCACAATCAACATGGATGGCACAGCACTTTATGAAGCTGTGGCTGCCATCTTCATAGCTCAAATGAATGGCATTGACCTTGACTGGGGTCAAATTATTACAGTAAGGTGAGTTTACATTCTACAACAAATGACAGTAAGTTGTGAGGTAAATGTTTGGTATTAAATCAATTTTTTCCTGCTGTGTAGAATTGGGGGAAATGTACTGAAATGCATAGGGTCTGCATGCATAGGATCTGAACCCAAGCAGTTTGTTGAGACAGAAATATATCTCATGTATCTAATTTAAAATATACTTTATGCATACCTGCATTCAAAATAGATTTATTAGCAGTTGTTTATTTTTCAAATGTTTATATTTATACATCAGTTTGCATGTTTATAGCAAATTTTGTCTGCATTTACATGTTTTAATGTGCACGGTCATAATTTTTTAGTATGACAGCGACCTTGGCCAGTGTTGGAGCAGCCAGTATTCCCAGTGCTGGACTGGTAACCATGCTGTTGATCCTCACTGCTGTAGGCTTGCCTACCCAGGATATAAGTCTGTTGGTAGCTGTTGACTGGCTACTGTGAGTACTACACACACTCTATTAAAAATGCCTCTACATAGATGATGCAAAGCTTTTTATGTGGAGCATGTTTATACAGTATTTATTATAATTACATTCTTTGCTATTCTCCTCAGAAAAAAGCTTTTTGGTACTCATTGTAATCATTGTATCAAAAACATGGTTTGCATTGTTTTCCCCAAAATGCAGGGACCGGTTTCGTACCTCTGTCAATGTGGTTGGAGATTCCTACGGTGCAGGTATTGTGTACTACCTTTCCAAAGATGAGCTTGACAGCTTCGATGCCCAACAGGCCCGGACTGATGAATTTGAGATGGGGAAGTCACAGTCCTTCTATGAAAATAACACCAACCAGAATGTATATGCATCTCACCACAACTCAATCTTGATAGACGACTGCAAGGTACATTTCACGTTAACGGATATAGAGACTTGTATGTAGTGTCCTCCCCAGCAGTATGTCTGTGTTTGTCTTTTGCTTTCTTGTTTGTGTATGTCCTTTTCTTTTTTATGACGTTGTATATTTGCCATATGCCTATATGTCAATATACAATTTCATTTTTGTTCAAGTTTTAACATATTCATTTATTCCCTTGTTTTGAAAAAAGCAGCTTTTGTGATACCACTGTATAGAAAAACTAAGAAAAATATTTTATTGATCTCATACACTTTGCCTAAGATGTTTACACATTTTAAGCAAAAATCTTTTGTATGATATCATATTTGATTGTATTTTTTTTGTATCTTTGGTTTTCTGGTTATTAGGCTTTTTTAATTGGACATGTATTTGTGGCAGCCATTACCAAATTACCCTTCTCAGTTTTTGGTCGACTTGTTTAAAACTTATGTGGTTGACTTTTTGAAGCTATTTTTATTGCCAGCGGTATACATAAAGACTGCTATTTCATTATGTTTCATCCAAAGAGAACACATTGAAGCAGTTTGTTTAATTTTATTTAATTTTATTTACAGTATATAGTTTAATTCTGTGATTGCCAACATGATGCAACGTTTTTCCTGATACTGTAGTTGCATTTATCCTTTTGATAAATGATATTTCAGTATTGTACTGTAGCTTTGTAATTTGGTTTGGCAGAGAATCCATAAAATACATGGCCAACTCATAAAATGGAAAAACATCCAGTTTAACATGAAAAAGCAATATAATCACATGTACACAGTATTACTGTAACAATGTAAGATTATAATGATAATAATAATGTTTATTATTATTGTTATTGTTATTATGTTGTGGCCATAATTGGGCAGTATATCCTGCCCCAAGGACAATGGCCAGTTATGATGACACATTGGTTTCTCTGCTTTCAACCTTTGCTTTGCATATGATGGTGCCTTGGCCCTGTAGTTAGTGTCCTTGATAATTGCTTACAGGTTACCATGGGCAGAAATGGCAAGACTGCAGAGTTCTCTCTTGTTGAGGAGGAACCATGGAAATGCGAATAAAGCAGAACCTGACGCTGCTGCGCCTTACCCTGAGTTCCACCAGATTTTCTTTTCTGCCAACAAAATAAAACAACAACAAAAAATAGCATGACAATAATAACATAGCACAGTTAACAGAGCCAACTGTTAGCACTGCAGAATCACATCATGGTCGGATAGTGGAGCAAAAAAGAACATTATGACTCACCACCTTGTAGATTTAGCCCTGATTAGAGTCTAACAAACGGTCATTAATTGCTACATTTGAGGCACCACATATGAAAAATATACAAAATATACATAATTGAGTCGATAACCCTCAGGGCCTTACTTGGTGCTGCTATGTGCTCTGTTATATTTAAAAAATACTTTCTACTCTGAAACATCTTGTATTTGTATTGAATGATTTTCTTATTATATTGAAAGACAAAGTTCATAATTTGTCTTTATGGGATTATGACTTGCTGTTTGAATTATATACAGTATCAAGGGCCAACGGACCAAGGGCCAGGCAAACACTTATTTTACATTTCATGTTATTTTATTAACAATAGCTTGTTTTGTATTCATTTTTGAAATATTCTGCCTTTTCATAAAATACAAACGGCATTTAACCTATTTTTTTTAACAACCAAGTAAATTTAGATTGTGAATTCAGAACAAAATACTTAAACAAACAAGTGTAGCTTGTGTAAAGTATAGGCGGTTTAAAAGACTATTAACTTTGATGTTTGACCTATGGGATTACACTCTGTTGTCGGGCACACAAGCATAAGACGCAGAGCTTAGCTCTGGTTTTAGACCATAAGTGGTAACGGGTGTGGCCTCCAAATGTGGCCTCACATTTAGGAACAGTGGTCGGCGTTAACAGCGCAGGACATGACAGATCAGGTACTAAGCATTTATGGGGATTCCCTCCCATGTTCGGGCACAAATGCATCAACTGTACATATACTGTATGTATTTTGTTTTTGTATGTATTGATTCATTATGTGCAAATCAAAACATTTATGTTTTTAGGGAAATTGTGTTGGAATGTCTGCGTTAATTGTTTGGTCTGCGTGTGTATGTGTGTGCATGTGAGAGAAAGAGAGACAGTAAGGTAAAAGATGGAAGGAAACGTAGTCTACAATGAGCAAAAGACGAGTTTGCACTCAAGCTCATAGCAGGCCAGTGCATTGTTCTGTTTTGATTCAAATTGTTTTTGTCTTTGCTTAATGACAACCTTGCCTTGGAGATGTCAACTGCAAAGTGCAGTCACTATGATGATGACATTGCTGGATAAAACATCTCTTAACCATCAATTTAGCATTATAGCTGGGAGTAGGAAGAGTAAAGGTCTGTCAGCATTAACACACCTTCAGTCAGGAGGGCTGGGCCTTCCTTAAAATAAATCTTTCTTGGTCCTCGTAGTTGTAGAT
Organism: Percopsis transmontana; assembly: GCA_025447815.1. Taxonomy (NCBI): domain Eukaryota; kingdom Metazoa; phylum Chordata; class Actinopteri; order Percopsiformes; family Percopsidae; genus Percopsis; species Percopsis transmontana. The sequence goes on from JAOEHI010000018.1 coordinate 630,411, forward strand.
TCAAGTGACCAGCTGTAAATACAAAGAAAGAGGCTTGAAGTCTAGCATTAATTGTGTATTTGCATGTTTGTTAGTAGCACACACTAAGTCTGTCTTGTGGACTAAGTTCTGTCTTGTGGACAAACGCAAAGCTGTGAAAACAAGGTCAGGGAATCTGTGCAGTCCATGCAGGTCTTTGAGTTTGATATGCGGCAACTCAGTTTCTGATTTATCTGAAAACTGAATTATTTATTTGTCCTTTGAGCCAGCATATCGTCATGTTTAACGTGCCTCCTTGCACTTTGTGTATATGTTCTTGGTCAAGTATATAATTCAAGTGCATAGAATTTAATATTTCTGTGATCCTTCAGGGTTTATTTGCTGAAAATCTCTATATTATAAAGATTGAAATTAAAATAATTAAAAATAATCATCAAATAATTGTCCTCTAGATTATTAACTTTGAGTTGTTTATTCAAAATGTTTTGTCTAATTTTGAGAGTTATAAATTGTTGCAAATTTACTGGGTGTTAAATGACAAACATTTTTTAAATGATACATGAATGCTGTGATTCAGGTCTTGCGTTAGATATTTTTGGTTTGCAAGATAAATACCTTCTCCCTCAGATTTAAATTCATAAAGGCTTTGCAATATTGGTGTTGGCAGCTACAACTACACCTGTAGCATCATGTCTCATAAAATGAAAGACTAGTGAGTAGTTTTAATGGTTTCAAGCACATTGTGTAGTCAATAGTTATTTTTATAATTTCTTCTTAGATTCTTGCTATAAATATGTTGTTAGCCAAGTCTCCTGGTGTAAGAATACATTTAGAGATTTTTCTATTTCTCTTTATGAGAATGTATTTTTAGACAATTAAGCTTTTATTTTCTATCCCTATTTTGATGCAATACACATTTTGCTTCAAGAATGAATTCTACTTTTGTTCATGTCCGAAGACCCTGTTGAAATATCTTAATTTGATGTTGACTATGTAAATGTGAGTGAGAGAAAGGAATCATAATAAATAAAATGATGAAAACGTTGTAAAAAAGGTACACATTTTATTACCTGTGTGTAAATATGAATGCAAACAAATAAATGTTCACTGATGCGCTGGCTTGGTGATTCTTTATGGATAACAGAAGAAATTGATGCAACATACTAATCTTTCAATAAAAAGTACACATTCTATCATACTATCAGGAACTTTATCTGGAACTCTATTCATTACTAGTAATTATACTAAATATATTACTGTAAATAGTGTTTTAGAAAAACCCAGTGTCTCATCAGAAGTTCCATTGATATGATGCAAACTGCTATACAAATACATTGTGTATTAAAGAAATCCTTAAAAATAATATTATCATTCTGTCCATAGTAGGTCTTAAAGTTAAGTTAAGTTCCACTTCATTTACAATCTAAAAAGTTCATTTAACAGTGCAAATACATTCCAGGTGTATCCATGTAAGCTGTGCTTGCTTTACACTGATGAAAGCAATTTTTTTTGACCATATGGCAATATATATCTCAACCCATACCTCCATATACATTCCAAATACAGGCATGTCAGAGCATTTTTTTAAAGAAACAGGCCAATATTGCTATGTAGCCAAGGCTCCAATCCCTTCAATTCCACAGAAAGAGGCAGCACAGACAAAGCCAAAGAAAGACGTGGCACAGCCAACCGAATAGATGTGTGATCCCTACAGTATCAGCCTCCACTTTCCTCAAGACAATTGCTCTTTCTCCAAACTCTCACTGAGGGGAATGATTGTGTACTCCCCTGCATGGCCATTCTCCCCGGGTGCTGCTTTCTGCAGGAATGTCTCCATCTCTAGCTCCCTCTGCTGGTTGCTAGAAATGTCCTTGGACACCTCCTTCAATGCTTGCGTGGACCTATACCATCTAAGCAGGAAGTAAAGGTAAATCATATAGGGTCATGAATATTTTTCTATTTCTGTAGTGACTAACTGTCAATAATCTTTTTGCCAGCTTTTAATCAGTGGAACTCACCTATCTCTTGTAGCGATGGCAACGGCCAGTAGTACCATTGCCGTCACACCCACAACAAAAGCAAGTATGATCACCCAACCTTGGGAATTGGGAGACATATTATAGATCATGTTTAGGCAATATCTGGGGAGTCTAAACTTATACAGTCATGAAACCTTTACAGAATAATTGATGCCCCCCCCCATATAGAATAAGTAATGCGCTCACCTGGGCCACCGTGGTCTTTTTGCTCAGACTGCATGTCTGCTTTAGAATCTGGCATTTGATCTACAGGACCTAAAACAGTATGTTAAAAGAAGTTGTCAATAAACATTGTAAATAACAGCCCAAATAACATCAGTTGCCCAACAAACAATATGATATAATGGCATGAAGTGAACTGATATCACATGATATGATGACAAGACATTAGATGATATGAAATTATAACATATGATATCATATTATAGCTATACTATTGCCAACTTTACCATGTAGCAGTTCCTTAGTCGACTCTTGTGTAATAATCTCCTCCATTATCATATCTGATGATGCAGCAGGAAGCAGTGCTGAGGCTGAGGTAGACCTCTCCATAACCATAACCAGTCTCGGAATGTGGTTTACACCAAAGCCAGCTCTGGATATAGACGGTTCAGTACTGGACACTGCTGGAGCCTCATGTTTAGTGTCACTGTGGTGATTTATACTAAATACAGGGGTAGAGCTAATGGATGTGCTTGGGCTGGAGGTGCTACTAAATCTTGAGTCAGGGTTAAAACCTGTGGTTGTTTCTGCAATGTAGAAGTATGTCACTTCAACACTTGGTGTTGATGAAGGGAGGGAGATAGCCCTTTTGGTGGCAAATGAATTGGAATTCCAGTCTTCTGGGGTAGAGTTCTGATGAAGTACAACACTTGGACTCGAGCTTAGAAAAAAGGTGGTGTCACCAGAAGATCCCTCCATGAGTCCGCTTCCCTCCATGATATCAATTTCATGAGCGCTGCCCTCCCCAGACCCCGAGGTGGGATGCTGAGTGTCTGATAGCTGAACTGATGTGTTGCTTTTAGATGATTGCTGTTTGAGTGAAGGTGTAAAGGTGTCATCCACGATGAACCCATCGGTCATGACCTCGCGAAAGACATCATCTTCATCCTCCTTAATGTTATCAGGAGTTGCGGTTACAACTGTTACACAGGAAAGAACATTTCTTAAGATTAGTGTTACTATTAGGTCATTTAGCAGACACTTTTATCCAAAGCGACTTACAATTACATAGTGCTATTAAATTGCTTCTGCCAAAGCTTGTATGAACCTGTTGTGTGATGATTAATATGTGGTTTGGTAAGAGTAATCCCAAGTAAGGACTGTGTTACAGTGCATGAAGTACTGTATTGTCCATGTGTGTACTTGCGGAAACATAGGCGAGGCGGTTTCATCCGAATATTTATTTTCTTGAAAACATGTCAAACAGCTTTTGGCACACCCAATAAAATAAGATAATAATATGAGTGAGAATGAGGGAACTTTCCCCCTAGTCATAAGGAAGTAATATCAGAGGTTAACGTGACACAAGTTCTTCATATATATCTATCATAGATATTCTTGTAAAATAGGATTTTTAATTCATTCTCAGTTTGAGGATTCTTTTTACTTTTGTTTGTTGATTTCTAAAGTTTTTGTTGACTATTATTATAAAGCATTTTTTCATCTTTTGTCTCTGCTACACAATATAAAATAAAAAGAAACACTTCACAGACAAATCACATCATACAATACCATTCATTCACCAGCTCACGAGTCATGTCCAGTATTGGTGGTCGCAATGAAGGTATTATTTGGTCAGACCTTTTTTACAGCTCTTCACTGATCTTTGGTTTCTGGATATACGCATTAATGCACCTCCTGGACCAGCTCAGCAAATTTTTACAAAGAAGTCTGTGTGTAATCAGGAGAGCCGAGGAACCCCATGCTTCAGAACAGTAATAGTACACTGGAATTCCTAGAGATGGATATGGGGCCCACAAGGCCTGAAACATTAGGAGCATCTAATGTGCGAGGCCGAACGGCTGATTCATCTGCTACAAGGACAATGTAGCATTTATTTGAATTTTATATGCACTTTCAGAGAAATATTTTGAAAATAATCAACAGTTTGTCTGCCAAAACAATGGGGATGTATTATGATCCAGTACCAGCCAAAAAAAAACTCAATTTGCCCATCCAGTTTGAATATTGAGAGAAGAATATAAAGTTAAACTTGCAAATTTAATTCACCTCTACTGTATTTGGGTGTTTACATCTATTAGACACGACAGACAGACAGACAGACAGACAGAAAAACAAACAAACACATAAATAAATACATACTAACTTACCATTGACAGGTGTCAACTGAACAGGTGCAATAATTTCTAGAAAAGCCCAAAGAATTACAGTCAGTAGAGTCTTCATTCTGATTAAGCTACACTAACAGGCGATGAATGAATTAAGTTAGTTAGTTAGATGAATAAAGTCACAGCTAGTCTGGTTAATGTATGAAGGAACACTAAGCAGAGACAAGTGAACATTTACCTTCACTTTTATACATGGTAGAGGAGTGGGAGTAACATCAATACAATGATGGTTTGTAACGCATCTAGGAAGGCTGGCAGACAGCGGATGTGAACACACCTCCTAATGATTGCATCACACGTACCTCACATAGAGTACTTGTTTCAATGTCTCGTGTAGCTGATGTGGCAGATTAAATGAGCGTTATTGGCACCAAAGATATTAAAAGATACTACTATAATTGATTGATTTTTATCAAATAGCTATGTGGTTCCTGACAGCGGGGCCAGGACCCGCAAGGGGGCCTCAGGGAGCTTGAGATGACAGGAACATATTTAAAACAATGAGCCTCATTTATCAAGAGCTTTTGTACGGAAAAGCGTTACAAATATACACTCAAACTCATTTCTATTTAAAATTTGATTAGAATGAGTCATGAAACATTTGGCATTCATATTTTGTGTTTAAAGTGAATTGTGGCACCATATTGTATCAACTTTCAAACTCTGACACACATGGAAGTATTGATAAATGAAGTCCATTAGAGAATGCTTCAATTACAAAACCTCACCTAACCCTAAACCAAAGTAATTATTCAACTAACACAAAGATAACACAATAACACAAAGTTAATATTATACAACAACAGTGTTGAAGCCTTTTTACTATCTGTGGATGTATGGGAATGGGAAAAGGGAAATTAAGGATTCTGCTTGTGATATTTGAGGATTACTGGAACGGCAAAGATGTTTTTTAATGTTTTAATGGAAGACGGAGTCGCGATGATGACAGGCAGACAGGTTATCACGTCTCCTGTGGGGGGCGGGGGCTGGAATATTTCCTTGGACATAGGGGGGCCATGGGGGCAAAAAGGTTGAATAGCCCATCCTCGCCTATGTGGAGTGTCCTTTGTTTGGTGTGATATGCAGAGTCAAATGTATCAGCTCAGAATTCAACAAGCTATGAATGAGAATAGAATAATAACAGTAAAGAAAAGGTTAATATGTTACACATTATTAATATGTGTTTCAGCACGTAGCCAGTGAATCATCTTCCTCCTCCTCAATTTGTCCCTGTTCCTTCCTTGTTGGAATTTTATCTATGGTTCCTTCTTCAGCCTCCCTGTCAGATCCTCTTCGTATGAAGTACGCTGTGGCCTTAAGGCCCTAGAAATCCTACACACTTCCCTGAGGCACAACCCCCAAAACCATGCGGTGTCCACACATTTTTGCATGTAGAAAAGGTGCCATTTTTTTTGTTTTCCACCCCTGCCCCTTAGAAAGTCTGTGCATGCCACTCTCTATTGACCTAAGACCTAAATATTAAAATCTTCTAGAAAAATCGCTAGAATACCAGGACAGTGTGATGCTCAGTAGTGGAGTGCTACAGTACATCTGTGATATTAGGAAGACGTATCACTGAAATGTTACAAATACAATTAGGTCATTTAACAGATGCTTTCATCCAAAGCGACTTACAATAAGTAAGATTATTACATGTAAACTAACTAACTAACCAAATACTAGACTAATAGACTCATAGACCAACAAGTTATAATATCATGGGAATTGCCTGGGGTTATGGGGCATCAGGTATTCATTATATTCATCATATATGACTCATAGAGTCATAGAGGGAATTCTGTCCAATCTTGCACTTCACACCCAAGCGTGGCGCAAGTTGGGGCAGATTTTCATTTGGGGCTCAAAGGATAAAGATTGTATAGCTTTCTTCATTTCAGTCAGGACAATTATCAAATAATGAGCTTTATTACTTGTGAGTAATACCCCACACCCCAACACATACACTGCTCATAAAAACGGAACATGTATCAGTCAATTAAACTTCAGGGATATCAATCTGTCCAGTTAGGAAGCATAAGGCATTGTGAATCAGTGTCACCTGTTTTGGGGCAAATTCAAATGACAACAGGTGCACTGGAGAGGCAAAAGCAAGACAACCCCCAAAAAGGGAATGGTTTTGCAGGAAATGGCCACAGACACCTTCTACGGCCCTGTACAGCTCTCCTCGTGTAACAGCCCATCTCCTGGTATCTCCTCCATGCTCTTGAGACTGTACTGGGAGACACAGCAAACCTTCTTGCGACTGCACGTATGGATGTGCCATCCTGGAGGAGCTGGACTGGCAGTGCAACCTGAATGGGCTGCAGGTACCAGCTCATGCTACCAGTAGTGACAAAGACACTAGCAAAATGCAAAACTAGAGAAGAATCCGTCAGGAATGATAATGAGAGAGATTTTGTCCGTGGCCACCACATGCCAATCCATTCCCTTGTGGGGGGTTGTTGTTGCCTCTCCAGTGCCCCTGTTGTCACTTTCATTTAGACCAACACAGGTGACATTGATTCACAATTGCTTGCTTCCTAACTGGACAGATTGATATCCCTGTAGTTTCATTGAATTGGTGTTATACTGTGATGATTACGTGTTCCCTCAAATGTTATGAGCAGTGTAGGCTACAAAAAAGTAGATTTGTGCAGGTGCAGCAGGGCGGGGTGGGGGAGGGGCAGAGCACAGTGGTAGCTGTGACTCATTCGAATTTTCATTCGTGGCACATTCATTCGAATTTTCCACTTTCCCCGTTTAAGTGTGATGATTGGTGTAATTTCATAATTGTTCACCAATGAGCTGCCGCCAAGTAGAAGATGCACTAGGCCTATGTAGAATAATGATGTAGCCATAGACTGTATAAAGGATGTGCTTAGCTGTCATCCGTTGATCATAGACCTGCAAAGTCGTGTCGTCACTGCTCGCATCGGCAACGCCTTCCAGGTCAGAGCACAGAATGATGTTTTTCTTATTGCTTCACTGTGGGTTACGCCAGTGCTCACATTAAGTTACATGCAAATAAATTGAGCTTTTGACATACAGATCTTCGTTTGCTAACTGCTGAAAGTTAAAGGCAGCTGCCTTACGTCATTCTTTTTGGTTATCCTGTAAAATGAATGGACATAGTTGTGCCTACCAAGGTTAAGTTGCTATATTAACATTACAGAGGCTTTACATTTGCTGCTTAGTGAAGAGGTGTTATATTATAAAACACCTCTAACACCCCCCCCATGTAACTTTTCCTGTTGATCCCAGCATCACATGCTTTTCACAGTACACATGTGGGGATAGTATGTGTAACGAGTAAGTTTCATGCATATGACACTTTCCTAGTCAAAGTTAAGCAGGAGGCTATTTCTTTTCTACCTATTTTAGGTAGAAAATACGTTAACTTTCAATTTTCAACAAAATAAATCCATATGATCTTGTAATTATAGGGGTGTATGGTATTTGTTTGCATTCGTTAATATCCGCAATAAATTAAGTTAGCCTAACGTTACATAGGATTTTGTGTGAAGAATATTGGTTACACTCTTCTAAAGAAGAACCGATGTTATTCTCTTCTTTTCCATTCACAAGGAATTAAAACCCCCCACACTTCGTTTGGTTGGGAAATTAAGGTGAATTTGGGTGAATTTGCTTCACTTTTCGAACCGAGTGACATACGCGCTGGGGGGGTACATTTCACGGCAGGTGTGCATAATACGGCACAATACCGGGACCTCGTCATTTACAAATTAAGCACTCGAAACGGAAAAAAGCGGGCGACGAGGAGGGGTGTATTCAAAGTTATCATGAAACAGCAATATACACTCAACATCCAAGAGATAGCAAAAATGCTAAAACGTTATATCAAAGAATAATTATCTGATGGGCCCGCAATTTGTATATGGTCCGCTTCATAGGCAATAGGTATGGGAATTATTCCTATTGTATGTCTATAGTCTGCTTCCGTTTATGTCCACATCCTGACCATAGGTTTAAAATATTTAAAAGATTTTGTCTTGCCCACATTTATGGCTAGGGCGCTATGTTTTGACGGCCTGTCGCATATCGATGACGACATAGATGCTCAACAGCTTTAGCATTTGTATGTTTCATATTTTGAGGGGTTTTGCCAGCTATTGAATTACTTTACTAATGAATCAGTATGTCATTTATTACCTTACGAAGAGAGAGCAATGCAATTTTTGACGTAGTTATGACTATTTGATTAAAATGACGTGACACGATTTGGGTTTGTATAACTAGGCTATAACTATGGCTAGTTCCAGTCTAACGTTGCCAGTAAAGATACAGATAAAATACAAACCTGCGATTCTTAATCTTAAAACTTTCTTGTATGTTAAATAAATGTAAACAGCCTTTTTATGTGTGTACTCCAAAGATTCCATGTTTAATATCACTGTAACATTTTAAACAAGAGATTGATTTGCACATGCACAACTGTCAACTAAACTACCGTACGGTAACGTTAGTAAATACGGTCTCATGTTTCTATTTTCTAATAACGGTTTTCTTTTTCAAGGAAAATGTCTTCTCTATGTAGCACAGCTAATGGTCACCCAGATGTTGCTAAAGAGTCCACCGAAAAACAGGCAAGCATAATTGATCATAGATCACAGTGGGAATTTATTAGTTCGTTTTTTATTGGTTTAAATAAACATATAACTACATATAGTTAAATGTCTCTATGAATATATATTTTCATTGTGACATACGAATAAACATGTTTTTTCAGGTTCTGCCTCATAAGTAGAAAACACTGAAAGTGAAATATGTCTTTACATTGCTGGCAATCCCATCAGAATGCATGCTCACACAGTTGGCTTCCATGTGGCTGTTCTAGGTCCAAGAGCATCCTCGCATACTCATTCCAGAGTTATGCCGACTCTTCTACCAGTTGGGATGGGTGACAGGGACAGGTGGTGGTATCAGTCTGAGACGTGGGTTTGTATGCCCTTTCTTCTATCTTACAGGTTTTAATAAGCACTGTTTTATTTCTGTATAGCAGTGTGTGTGTGTGAGTAGAGTTTAAGTCAGCCTGTTACTCAGTAGTAGGCTGTTAGTCCGCCTATTACTTATATTACCTATATGCGCAATCTGAACCATAATTGTATAGTGAAAAATACAAATTTACCAATATAAGAGCAATTTATAAAATATGTTCATTGTTTCATGACTACAGATAGCCCTATCGCTATGTATCTCTATGCGCTGTAGGGTGAGTAACGTGTTTAGCTGGTGTGCTAGAGAAGTTATTTAAAGCTACAAACTTATCTACCCAAATACATTTCACTCCAAGATGCAGCACTCATGTACAGCTGTAGTATGAAAACCTAATGGGAACAGGTATCCCATCCAACCTTTCTTTTTTCCCCTTGTCAAAAGCAGACCCCCTTGTTCTATGATTCAGGTTTCTTGTTTTTTATCTCTGTAGTATATGTAGACTAAACGTACGTGTTCTTAAGATAAATGTACTTTATTAATCATCGTACAGAACCAGAATTGAACTTTTATGGTGTAGCCTAATGGTAACAGAATACAAAGAATATTAAATAAAATCGGTGATCCCATTGACATGAGCCGTTATCCATTTGGGCCTGATTTGTCTGTAGTGGTGTTATTGTAGCCTACTCAATCTGTGGCTGTATTGGGGGGGGGAAAGACACCGGGGGGCGCTGCACATCAGTGTTTTCTAGCCTATTAGGCCAAAGTGTGCTATTCTTTCATAAGACAGCAGCTGTTTGAGAATGACAGTCAGGCTTCTATTTCATGTGGCATTTTGTCTATCATATCCCCATTCCCTTCATATTCATATTTTGCTAATGCTTCCATGCCCTTTAGAGACCAGATCTACATTGCACCATCAGGGGTCCAGAAGGAGCGAATACAGGTGAGTTGGAACATTTCATTAATTGAATACAATGCCTACTGTAGTTCCTGTTTTAGTTGATTAGATTACAAGACATTGTACGAACGTATACTGTAGCTGTGTCTGTGTCTCTCAGCCAGAAGACATGTTTGTATGTGACATTGAGGAGAGGGATGTCAGCTGTCCTCCTGCCTGGAAGAAGCTAAAGAAGAGTCAGTGTACGCCTCTATTCATGAACGCATACACAATGAGAGGTGCGCTTCCTGCACGACAGCCGCACCTGCCGCCACTAACAGATACATACAGATTACATGGAAATAGTTTGATCCTGGCATTGACAGTTCTCATTTGTCCTGCTAAAATTGCAGGGGCACAGGCAGTTATTCACACCCACTCCAAGGCTGCTGTCATGGCAACACTACTCTATCCTGGTAAAGAGTTTAGCATAACGCACCAGGAGATGATCAAGGGGATTCGTAAGGGTACCTCAGGCACCAACTACAGGTATGCAGCGTCTAGTCTATTCTACTAGTAGTCCAGTATTGTTGGGGGGGGGGGACATATCCGGTAGTTCCTTCGCATTTGCTACTGAAAGAAGTTAAATGCAATGCATATACAAAAATTAACTGGTCGCATCTGTGGGAGTGTGATATAGCTATATTTAATTCTGCATCCCAGTATTTTCCCTGTAACACATTACGAGGATCACGCAATGTGACGGTAACTGTAATTATGATCACAAAAATCATGAAGTCACAAAAATCAAAACATATCATCTTTGCTAATTCCACAATATATATTTTTATTTTATATGTTCTGTACTTATCAGTATAAATTTTTAATTTGTTTTTACTTTTTCAAAGGACTGAACTTAACCAGGTGTGATCCATAATGTTTGTCTAAGCTCTTGAACAAAAGTAAACATAGGTCCCATGCTATAACAAAATTTGCAGCTAATTTAGCAAGCCATTGCTCTTGCGGCCAGTCAGTAAAGCAAACAAATCTCAAAGTGCTACAAGTGCTACAAATTACTACATAAAAGCAGCAAAAATAAATGTTTTAAGTCCTTTTGTAAAAGTAGTATTCCAACCACTTATAGACTCGATTTGGTACAATTCTATAATTGCGATCAGACTCAAATCAGCGTGCTCGCATGAGCGTGTGAGGGGAAAGAAAACCCTGTTTTGGCTCTCGCTACATGCGAGTTGAATCTCCTGTTTGCCGCGCACATCTGATACTCTAAAAAGTTGGATAAGGTTGGCAGGTCTGCAACTGTACCCCCTGTCTCTTTTGATAAAAGCTAAACTACCTAATTGAAATTGTATTCTCTGCATCAGAAATTCATAGCATATACTGTGACATAGTCTGGAAGCTTGTTCATGTCTCAATAAAATCTAGGTTCAGGTCCAATGACTAATGTAATTATTCAATAATTATTATTGATTGATCATGACATTGTAATATCTGTTCTGCATTATAAAATGTTGTTTTGTTTACTCGGTTTTCTATGAAATGGAGCATGTAAGTGTGTCAGTAGTACGAGTAGTTTTCTGTTTTTCTTTCATATGATTAAATTATTTGGAAGAAAAATTAACCATGCCATGCTGTTCTGTTCTGTTCTGCTCTGAAAAATAGAAAGACAAATGCTTTTAGTTTCATATTTGTGTTTGTTTGAACATGTGCTTTGTTTTTGTTAATTCTTCAAATGCAGGTACGATGACACCTTGATCGTGCCTATCATTGAAAACACACCAGAAGAAAAAGACTTGAAGGAGCGAATGGCATGTGCCATGGAGGAATACCCAGAATCCTGTGCGGTCCTGGTCCGCCGTCATGGCGTCTATGTGTGGGGCGAGTCTTGGGAGAAAGCTAAAACCATGTAAGTATTTTCCCCCTCTAATGCACTTGGGCCCCTTGAGACCTTGTATTAACATGGATTCATGTGTCTTTTATTAAGTTATTACATTTGTGAATTATTATTCACTTTAGTCATTGAATGTTTGAATAGGTATTTTATAACTTTTAACAATGGCTGTTTGCAGTCTGATCCCCTTGGACATTTCCCAACAGTTTCCTAACAGTGAATCCCAGTAGAGGGAGTCACTGTTTGCCTGTATGCCTGAGAATAAAGCAATTGCCATTGTTTTAGCATTGTGTGTGTATGTATATAAGAAAGATACTATTTCCAATATAAACCGCACTTGTCTCTTCATTCTGTAGGTGTGAGTGCTACGACTACCTTTTTGACGTTGCTGTTCAGATGAAGCAGTGTGGACTGAATCCTTCAGCTCTGCCTATGGAAGAAAAGGGAATTGTTTGACATGCACAGCTGCTTAATGAGACTTTTGTTACAGATAGGTGACAGGGGTTCAGTCAAGACAACACATTGCAATCATCTGGTGTGCAAACCAAATCAGAACTATTAGATTTTAAGGGTGTAAGAGTAGATTCAATTTAAAGGAGATTTAAAGAGTAAATGTGCTGAGTTCCTGCCTGGTACTGTGGGCTAACTCCTGTGTAACTGACTGTTTAGATCCATATCCTGAGGTTCGGATGTTCTCCTATTCAGTTATGATTCCATGGAATCAAGGTCCCAGTGTAGGTCACAGTTGAAATGATTGTACATCTCAGAGGATCTATCATTGCAGCTTGTTAGCCTTAGATCCAATACATTCATTTTAAGTTTTTTCACTTTCTTAGTTTGTTTATAAATATTCCGGGAACTGTCAGAATTTTGGAGAGAATTTTAAGTCTTCACATTTCTACTGTACCAAACATTTGAAGTTTGCGTGAATGATAAACCACAGCAAAATAATAATGTTAACATCTGAAGTTAACATCCGAACATAATCTAAATCTGGGGTTAAATTGTAAAATAAAGTTCAATAAATTGATCACTGACCTTTTTAAAAGTATAAGCAGGCCATGCATTTTTTCCTGTGTTTATAGGTCAAATAATTAACTTAGTCTGAATTATTCAACCAATAGTATTCAATATACTTTACTAATATTATACCTGTATACATTTAAATATATAAGTAATTTATGAATGTTTAGGACAGTATGTTATATTGGCTAGTACTACTGAAGGTATCATTCAGTATCTTATCATTTCAAATGATTTGGTTCGCCAATCACACCGTACCAGAAACATCCTTACATGTTTTATGCACAGCATGCTCATAGGATTGCACTGTCAATCAACTATCAAATCCTATTTTAATGGAAAACCCTCCCTAGTGTAATATAAATGGACTCCAGCAGTTTTATGAACAGTACTATCCTTTCATTTGAGCACTAGGCTATCAAATTAGCTGCTGGCATAACAGAGCTCTAGCTCCCTTCCCAGCATGCTTCAGCCTCCTGCATACTCATCTGCCATGAAAGCAGGAGTTATTCTTCTTTTAACAAGCTCCCTCAGTTGCCTTTATCCCTTTGCCACCTCCACTGTACTCACTCAAAACAGACACAGCACAGTCAAATATGCCACAGGCTCCTTTGACAGACCAAAGAAAGGCCCCTTTCTTGCTGAGCTTATGCTGCCGAGCTTCCTGATTGCCTGGTTTCTAAAGGAGTTATCGGTTCGTGAATTAACTTACAAAGGAAGTGTCTGATTGTCACCACAGGCCCATAACATGGAAATGACATTGTAAAGCTACTAGTACAACACACTGCTCATACAAGGTTTCTGTGTTCTACAAAGTGATACAGTGATTGGGGAGATCTAAACTCATAAAGTGGAATCCAATTTCAAGATGCACCAAGCCAATTGTAGTGAGACTCCCTTGAACTGGATTAAATGAAATCAGTTGAGAGTGACAGTAACTACAGTAGCTGATTTCACTTTTGTGAGTGCTGTGTTGTCTTTAATGCTATCTTGTACACCATACTGTGCAATGTAGCTACACGTTTACTTTTAGCTACAATGTTGTAGAACATGTACTCTGCTCTCTTCTACATTCATTTATATTTACAGCATTTAGCAAACACTTTTATCCAAAGTGACTTAAAATTAGTACATTTGTCAACAGTATAGCTGGTTAACCACCAGTTTTTGCAAGCAAAAACATTCTCCTAGAATAAGGACAGCATCATGTCATAAGGTTAGTTCACTTATGCATACATTAATTCAGCTATGCAATCAAGAGGATGCAATCCATGTTTGTGTGTTGTGTTCCATCTTGCCTACTGTACACTGCTGCAGTATTCTCAGGTTACATGATCCTTCGCAAGTCTCCCAATGTCTACGTCTACATAACACAGCATCTAGGATCATAATAAGTACCTAAACAATAACTCAACTCAATTATTTTTTTCTGACACGACATGACAAATGTTAACCGCACACAGGTTTGCTCCACAGTAAATATCTCTAGACTTTTTAACTCATACTGTATGACTGTGGGTGTAGCAACTTACATTGGGGCCTCTACCATAAGACGTCATCTCCGCCATCAGCACACACTTACATGTACACACTATTGTAGTATTGTTGTTTTAATTTTTCCTTTACTGCCAGAAATTAACAACTGAAGTGTAATTTAATGTAATGATGTAATTTATTTCGAATTTTGTATGTTTAAAACAAGAATGACTATAAAATGTGGTAGTGTATACTGTATGGTAATTTTAAATCATTTATCCACATCTGAAATAAAAACCCATCAAAGCTGATTTTTCAAATATTAAGGAAAAACTAATTTTTATAATTATGGTTCTTATTCCTGTCAGTTTATTTACAAATGAACATTACTTACACGAGTGTGTGCGTATGTTTGTTTCATCAGATGTATAAATCACTATAAGATGTATGACAGCTAAAGTGCTGTAGTGGCGCCTCTCATCTAATAAATTGCATTCAAGTTATATTAAAGTGTTTGGCAGCCATGTCTCATTGCAGGCCCATATTTTTGAGGATATTGATTAAAGTGTAAATATATTTAAGATTTTTAGGCTCAGTAAAAGCCTTGTGACAGACAATACAATCGGCAATATATATTTGTATTATTAACATTCAAAGATTAGCAATTATGTATCAGCTATGCAATACGTTTAGCTGTCCATCGTGTTCGATGATGACGCTTGCACCGGGGATGGGGGTGGGAAGGGGGTGGGTTCAGCGACCTTGTCGCTGGTGCCACTTCTCGTGGGTGTCGAGTCCGATACTTGAGCCGCACACTCGTCCGCAGATGGAGCAGGGGAAACCAGATGTCAGGGGGGTACCAGCTGCCCACTGGTGTCTCTTGATGAGCCTCTCGGATCGTCGATCTTATATATATTTGTATTATTGACATTCAAAGATTAGCAATTATGTATCAGCTATGCAATACACAAGCAGACACAAACACACACACACACATTTAAAAGCTCAATAATACACAGATGAGCCAAAACATTATGACCACTCACAGATGAATCGAATAACGTTGATTATCTTATAACAACAGCGCATGTCAAGGTCTGGGATATTGGGTGGTAAGCGAACAGTCGGTTCTCGTTTTCAACGTGTT
>JAOEHI010000018.1:646270-683442 GCA_025447815.1 Percopsis transmontana
CAAAGGTGCTCTCAGTTGATTGAGTGTAATATCTTGGCCTAATAATGTACCCCTGCCTAGTCAATTGTGACAAGTCCAACATAGGGTTATATATATATATATATATATATATATATATATATATATATATTAAATTTTTTTAGACTGAAACATAAGAATGAGAAGATAAGATTTACAATGTGTTTTTTAAATTGCCCTGCTTACAAATCTCTCTTAGGGAGGATAGAGTTTCTTGTTTTCTGCTGAGGTAAAATTATGCCTTTTAGTACACCTTGTTCCCTTTATGCAGTGCACTGATCTGTTATTGGTGAGCCTCATTTGTTGTGAGGGAATTTTGTCTTCCCTTCAAATGCAAAATGATAAGGAAATGGAAAGCTTATATACTTGATTGTATTTTGCGTCCCACATTACATTTTCCCAGTCTACATTTCTGCAGTTCTAACTGTAACCATTCTCTGTCACAACAGACACTTGAGTATTATATCGTCCAGTACAGTAGGCGGAATCTCATTCAGTGGCATTCTAGTTTTGTTCTTTGAATTGGCCTAGGAGTCACTGCCCTGCAACAGTTTTCAATAGAGTGGAAAAAAGTTCAAACATAAACTAATAC
Organism: Percopsis transmontana; assembly: GCA_025447815.1. NCBI lineage: Eukaryota > Metazoa > Chordata > Actinopteri > Percopsiformes > Percopsidae > Percopsis > Percopsis transmontana. Next base: position 646,881 of record JAOEHI010000018.1, read on the forward strand.
ATTTTCAAAATGTATAATGAAATAAATAAGTTATACTTTTAATTAAGTCACTTAAGTTGCACACACTGAAGTTGCAGTTTGGAGCTGCATAAAAAATATGTAAAACGGGGAACAGTCCCCATCATTGGGTATAAAAGGAAACACATTAAATGGCCTTGGAACCCGTTTTCAGCTTGTATTTTTATCTACATTATGTAATTTATGCCAGTGTAGAGCTATTAGCTACGGCATATGGACATGTGAGAGATATGTGATGCAAGGTGAAAGGATAGTCACAGATTACTGACGCAGCAATGGTGCGGTTACCCCTCAGAATAAAGCCTATATGCTTTACCCTATCTTTGGTATTGACCGTCAGAGACATATCGCTTGTTCTCAAATCTAAGACTTGACATACTGTACATGCATACTTGATCCTGTATAAAATTGTGCATCAATATTCATGTCCATAAGGATAAGGCTGTAATAAGCTGCGATTGGCTAAAAGCACCAGAGAAAACCCCTGCCAGTTAACTAGAATGTTGAAGGCAAGCTGTGTGTGTCGACTGTTGATTACAGGGAGAGCCTTTGGTCCTAATTGTCATATTCATGAGCCAAATGGTGCACGTAATTTTTGTAATTTTTATGAACAAATTAGGGGTTCAAAATGCCAGTGAGACAGTCCACATGCGGAATTGATGCTTACAAACATTGCTTTGGTTAGATTTGTCCCAAACTTGTGTAATCCCTATTGAAATTAGTTGTGTTTCCTGCCATGTACTGGCAGCAGACCACATTGTAGATGTGAAAAGATCCCTTAGTTACGTCGAAATATACTGTACGTCTCTTGCCAAGTAGTCCCTGAACCACAGACCCTAGATTTACAATACACACAACTAAATGTATTATTTATTTATTTATTTATGTGTATGTACATTGGCATTGCAGAATTAATATCAATTTTCAAATGGTGTTTATGGCTGTGGGATTATTGTGTTCTGTTACCAGTGTTAGGAATATTATAACTGCTGCCCAATAACAATATTGTGTTCTAATGTTCACTAATTGTGACTTATTAACGTGAACAGATGATTTAAAAGCAGAATAGCTATACAGATTTACTGTAAGCTAGAATCTGAGAGCAGACCACCTTGAAAGAGACCAGCTTTGTTCTGCCTCCCTGATCAGCTGGCTAGCAGTGAAGCCTAAATGCAACACGAGTGTGTCCAATCAAAATGAGCCTATTTGAAAAAGCCCTGCCGTTTTTAGCAGAGGCTGTGTTTATGACCCAAAATAAGGGAGACAAAATTAACTTCTTTCCAAGCCCTTAAGCTCCTGTATTCAATTTACGCATGTCCAGGGGAAAGTGCAACACTGCAAAGAGGGCCCACGAGAAACTGTACCTTTGTGTGTGTGTGTGTGTGTGTTTGTGTGTGTGTATGCATTTTCAAATGGTTTTTAAGTGTTTTGTGACTACAACAACAAAAGGAAGAGCCAATCAAACTCCACATTCACGGATAGGAATCAAAGTTACATAGTACACAATTTCATGCATAATGTAGCTGTATGTACCCGGAGAGTCGTCCACAAAATTCTGCCTCTCGGAACCCGACAGCCTGATCAGGACTGCTACAAATTACTGTTTACCTCGCTCTGCGCTCGAAAATAAAGCAACGCCTCATTTACAACCACATCAAATGACATTCTGTAGTAATTCTGGAAGTATCTTGTCGTCTAGGTTCATTACTTTAATGGCATGGATTTTTAACACATTTCTCCATTAGGTGATGAAAGCATTTTACACAGCAGTATACCCATTCACTTATCTATTTTATAGAAGTGATTACTAAATCTGATGTTATTCTAGCTGTGTGTCCTTATTGAGAAACTATGTGGCCAAAACCTTGAAAATTTAAAATTATAATTGACAAGAATCACAATTTCCCATTTTAATATTTTTCAAAAGACAACATGTAAACATGTGGCAAATCCTTTGTGTTTGGATATATAGTCTCCACACACATTTTAAACACTGCAAAAAAATGCGTTCATTTTTAATGCATGTGGGACAGACTTACGTTCACGTATATTACATGTAATAATAAATCATATAAAAAATGATATACTGTATATGGATAAGGTCAAAAGTCCATAAACAAATCAAATGCTTTGCTTCCGCATTCAAAAATGAGGTGAATTAGCTTGCCTTTAAACAACTGATTTGATGGGGGACTCTCAGCCCGAATGGTCATAGGTTTGATCCCCGGCCTGGTCTACCTGTAAGCATCCTGGAGCAAGATGTTTAATGCCTACCTCCTCCTTAATACGTCTAACTATATTCAATGTAAGTCCTTTTCTATAAAAGCGTCTGCTAAATTACTTGTTTGTTTTTGTGTTTTATAATTTGAGTAGCACATTCAGCTATGAATTCCACTTCTAATGTATGCAACATGTAGGTTATAACGCTCAATTACAATGCAACAATAAATCTATTCAAGGTTTTCTCAGTAAAGTCAATTTGTTGAACAGCATCAAACCGAGATGGAACTACTGTACTGTTGTATAACTGCCTCTGTGGCGTTTAACTGAATTACATAAATCAATTACAAGCTTAGGTACATTTTATAGAAATGTGTACAAAGGAAATGTTGTCTTAAAGTAGTGGCAAGGTAAGAAGTTGTGACGGTGTTGTTCTATTTTCACACATGCGACAATAAGGGGTATTATTCGATGACTGAAGCTCATTCTTTCGCTCTCCTTTGGACGTTAAGCTTTGAGGTTAATTTTCTCAGGTGAAAACCAGTTCAGCAGTCAAGCAACGAGAGTGGAGACAAGGATAAAAAAACACAATCTATTCTTTCTATTTCTACTGAGTTGGTGTTTGCCCATACCCTTCAGTTCTGTAGCAAATAGTGATGAAGCATACTGAACAAGTGGGACTAAAAACAACTAACCCTGTAACTGCCCAGTAAACCACATTATAAACGAAAGGCTCTTTGTTTGTGACAAGGCAATTGGCGTTGCAAAGGCGTTGCAGTCAGACTTTGGCCATCGCAGACACCAGCATGTAAGCGCATCGCCGCTGTTTAGAGCATTGCTTGTGTAATGCCATCTGTATTCAGGGGATGAGCACCCACAATTTCAGCAGGGCAGGGGGGGGGATTCAGCCATCATTTATTGCTTTCCCATTAGCAAGTTTTCACTCATTATCTGTTGTTTTTCATGCACATGTGAGCACAAAATCACATCACATAAGACAAATTGTTATGTAAATTGAAGAAATAATTTAACCTTCGTACTGGAAATGAAGGTAAAAGGAATTCATGAACATGGCACGACAACAAAATAATTATGGTTAGAACAATACATTTTACAACTACAATTTATGTATACTATTTCATTCAGGCTCCTACAATATCTCTATAATTTAAAGAGGTATTATAAGAGCACTAGTAAATCTAATATGACAATACATAAACATGTCCCAAAGGCGAACCAGAACTTTACTATCCACATATTAGTCAATCCACTTTATCATGTCCCATGTGCAAGTCATTTATGAAAAGCAATGTACTATATCTATCTGTACTGTATCTATCTGTATCTTACTGTAATGTAGGTATGTGATTACGTCAATACCAAGCAACATATTGGCAGCATGTGGGTCAATGGGGGAGCTCTATTTGGTTCTAACTCTCTTGTGGAGCAGCTATGTTTGTCTGACATAGAGGCATCATTGCCTTTGTGCCACTTGACATAACTTTCCCACAAATGTCACACCAGATGCCACATTGTAAAACTGCAAATGGGAAAGCTTTAAGTAGTAGGCAGAATCCTTATTGTATTGTTTTGTATTATTTTCCTGAAAATGTATGAGGTTGCGTAAATCACTATGGAAAGGTTTTGCTTTATTTATGGATTTTTCAAATTCAATTACATTTATTTTACTTTTACAAAAAGCATATAACACTATACAATATTAAAATTTACACAATGCAATCTCTTAGTACATAGATATGTTCCTATTCACAAATATGTAAATCTACATGATCTGTGCCAGAAGAAATGACTTTCAACAGGCATCCAACAAAAGACTACAGGTTCTATAGTATGAATAGGCATGGTGTTTAGGCTTTAAAATGCCACATGAAAGCTTTCTGTGTTCACAGTATTAACTCCCAGATACAGAATGTGTATATCTCAATCAACTATGGTGGTTGGGTGGTTGGGCTTCAGCTCACCCAGATCAGGCCGGTTACCATCACGGTGTACAATTTCAGATTTGATTATAACTCTTGTAATATGAAAATATGAGCAATAAAAAACATCCCTCTTAAAAATCATACATAAAAAATAGAGTTGTTGTCTATAATAGCTCTTTCCATTTTGGAGCAGGCCCTGATTTTAATTACTATACATGATGAATTAGCTAATGAATAATGAATGGTTTCCGCAGGCTAAGTGCTCTGCCTGCTAATGTACTCTCAAGACCAACGTGTCACCCCCACAACACTAGACACACACACACACACATTCATACACTTGCTGATTCTCTTTCTATGCCCTCAAATCTTCTTCACATGCGCGCACACACACACACACACAAACACACACACACACACAATTTATCTTCATGTCTTGCTTTTCTCACTCTCAACTCCTGATTAGCTTTTATTAGCTTATTTTCTCTGTGAAGAATTATTTAGTGGCGAGAGCAGAAAATGACACAGGGAGAGATAGTGAAAGTCTAGCAGAAAAAGGCAAAAGATAGCACTTCACAGGGGAATAAGGGCTACAGAGAAAGTTTCTTTGAGGAAAGAAAGTGGAAAAGTTAAAGGGTAAAGGTACCATGGAGACGAAGACAGACAAACAGACAGACAGGAAGATAGAGGAAAGGGGAAAATGCCGCACTATAACTTTCATTTCCTGGAGTTCAGAGATGAGGATTCCACTCTACGATCAACACAGTAAATATATATATTACATATTATTTATATTAAATATATCTATCCATCTATCTATCAGATAGATAGATGGATAGATAGATTTATTATCTAGTAGGTAATGTGCTGAAATATTGTGATTGCTTCTAAATAAATAAAACTGTTGTGAATGGAAGCAATTAAAGATACACTTCTCCGTTCTGGCTTTGTGGTTGAAACCAGCATTACATAAACACTTATTTGACGACATAACATGCCCCTCCCACACCTGAGTGCTGAGTGGATTGCACCGCTCTCTACTCCTCCCCTGCATAGCCCCTATGCTCAAACCATTAACCCTAGGGGATTCTGGGGGCACCACCCTACTTATGGGCACAGACCTCACACTCACTTTGCAATGCTTCTTCTGCCTCATGGGCTAACAAGTCATCCAAAGGTACCAAGAACCTCATCTTCTCTTCGAGGCCTGTTGGTCAGTTGGTCTCGCATGCTGTCAATGGATGCTTTTTTTCCAAACCGTCTTTCCAGAGCTGCAATAAGAGCCAGATAGCTCCGCCACGACAACATGTTTCTAGATAATAATGGAATTCTTCCATCTGTCGCATACTGCTGGTTGGTTTTTCAGCATCCCACTTCTGACAACAATGTAGCGAGATCTGGTTTTGTACTGAAAGTCAGCTAGTCAGGTACTCTGGTTTTGTATTGAAAGTCAGGTAGTCAGGTACTCTGGTTTTGTACTGAAAGTCAGGTAGTCAGGTTTTGTATTGAAAGTCAGGGACGAGACTCAGTCTTGTGAATCAATCAACTCTCTTTAATTAACACACGGCTTCTCATGAGCACAATGAGGGGGGCATCTTTAGGTCCAGTACCTAAAAGTTTTCTGTTAGGACCCCCAACTGCTAGGAGAGGCCTAGAAGGAGTTCTGTTCTCCTGATGTTGATGTTGCTGTTGACAGTGAAGAGGAGGCGTTAATAGTGGATCAAAGGGTTGTTTTTGTGTCCGTATGTCCAGTCATTACATAGCGTAGGTATCTGATAGAATACAGTAGTATTTGAACATGTTTCTGCCAATATTTAATAAAGGTTCAGACCCTCCATTCAACAACCAAACAGCCAAGTATAAAAGTTTCAGATATAGTCCATTAAAATTATCTGAATAGTCGCTTTAATCCCAATCCTTCCAACAGAAGGTAATGTCTTACAGGTTCCGTAACAATCCATGCTCCAATCCGAGCCAGGTATTCCAATATCCGTAATAGAGTGGGGAAAACTCCAATATGTACTCCTTGACAGTACTTCTGTATTGCTTCCATTCAGCACACCGGCAGTCCAGTGTTCTAGGCAGAAGACACTAGTGAATACATATACGGGGAGCCTTAGAGGAGTGTATAAGGCAAATATTATGCTTACGTCCCTGTAGTCACCGAATTATTCAGACGGCAATCGACGATGGGTTTAAGAGCAGCGAGCAGCGGATACTGGGAGTTAGGGCTAGGGTTAGCTCAGGCTCATAAAGTTCACTTCTTTCACGGCTAACATCTTTCCTTCAGGGGTTCAGGTTAGCAGTCGGTTAATCACCTCCTGAATGGAAATATTGGTGGGGGCGGTCCAAGGCAGTACAATCATGACTTAACAACACACTTGTGATGTGAATACCACTGCACTATGTGCACACCATATCACTCAACACCAAAATCAATAATTACATAAATCAGTGAGAATCCAGCTCATGACACTGCCACTAGTGGAGTGTCAGTGGGACGCTTATTAACATGAGGCTGACAGGCTGAGCATCACTTACAAGCCTTCCTGGTAGAAATGGAAGTGAGGTACTTGGTAGCTTAGTAGCAGTAAGAGTAGATTTTCAACCTATTTTAATGGGGCATTGCCACCAGGTGGATCCCTTTACTTTTCTTTAAACAATATATGCTGAGCTAGTAGACACAGCTGATTCAAATAGCTGTAGCTTCTCCACACTGCAGTCTAAAAAAACAACGTTTTTATAGAGAAGCTCTTTTATTTATGCCTCTCGATTAATCATAGCAAATTTATAACAATATTTAAATGTTTAACCCTGGGATGGATCTCAGTAATAATGTGTGTGTGCGCAGTTTTGTGTGTGTGTGCGTGCACATGTGAAGAAGATTTGAGTGCATATAAAGCAACACTGGTTGTGTGTGCTATTGTATGTCCATGTATGAATGCATTTCAAACATACCTGATGAATTACATATTCATGTGTACCTGTAGATGTATACTTAAGAGCCAAAACATTATGACCACTCACAGATGAAGGGAATAACGTTGATTTTCTTGTAACAGCACATGTCAAGGTCTGGAATATATTAGGTTCTAAGCGAACAGTTGGTGAATGCAGGAGAAATAGGCAGGCGTAAACACCTGATTCACTTTGACAAGGGCCAAATTTGTTGCACTCATGTCTAGGCAGAATACACTAGTGAATGCACATATACAGGGGACAGCCTTAGAGGAGTGTATAAGGCAAGTATTATGCTTACATCCCTGTAGTCACTGAATTATCCAGGCGGCAGTCGATGGGACAGTTGACAGCAGCGAGCAGCGAGCAGCGGATACTGGGAGTTAGGTTATGGTGTCCTAATGGGCCCTATGGGCCCTATCCTGCACCCAGCGCAATTGACACCGACGCATGTATCATTCCTATTTTGCAACCGACGCACAGCGGACTTTTCCCTCCACAGACGCACGCCGGTAAATTGGGGAATTAATTTGCGCTCCCGGGGGCGGTTCAGTGAAAAGAGGAGGCGTGTTCAGGCGCAAACGTTCCCTGGTGCTATTTTGCAGTTTCAGAAAACAACTCCGCCACTGACCAGGAAAAACCTAGTCTAAAGTCAGTGGCGCGTTATTCAGATGGTATTTTAAGGGCGCATGCTTGGCCATAATGTAGCGTGTGCACAACACGCATACACTTTGCTTCTTTCATCTACACGGAAGCAGCAGTTCCTATTTTTGCAAACCATACATAATTACAAGGAAAAATATTACCACAGGAGGGAAATCATTGTGGTGTCCATGAAGATGTGAAAAAGATAGGCATTAATCTAGAGTACACATTTACCCAAATTATTCAGGCTATTTGATGATGAATCAAACTAACCAGTTTGACCAATAGCAGAATAATAAGACAAACAATAGTGTCAATATCCTCCCACACCTGTTTAACGGAGGCTAATTTGAGTGGGTTTCTTCCATCCCCATAGAATGTCACTTCTCTATCTTTTACGGCCCTGAAAAGAACGTCGGTCTCCTCGATTGTGAACCGCTCCTGGCGTGTGCGTGGCAAATCCGCCATCATAATAGCAATCCACCATGGAACAAGCACGCCTGCTCTTAAAGGGAATGTGAGATGACACTCTGATTGGTTTATTGCACTTTATTCCTAAACCACACCTAGCTACTTCAGACCAACCCATTTTAGATTTGCATCTGGCGCAAGAGTTATTTATCCTGCCGGTATAATAGCAACAGCGCCCGAGATCCGCCCACAAAGCTACTTGCATTTAGTGTTTGATACTTGCGTTTCAGATGGTTAAAATAGGGCCCAATGACTGCAAAAAACATAACACACTTACTGTAACCCAACACACTTGAACAACATTAAAGGGCAATTATGGAACTTAAATGCAACACAAATCACACACTGAACACAAGGAACTCTGGGAAAGGGGGCGGAGCTTAGTGCCATCACTACGATATTGTTCCACAAACTACTATATCTGACTGCCCTCAGAGGGTTCTAGAACCGGCCCTGCCAAAGCCACAGATTATTTTCAACTACAAAAGACCTCAATGTTTTATTCTATTCATACTATTTATTTATTATTAATTAACTTCGCTATACATGTTATCGCAGATGATATTAATGTAATTTCTAATTCTAAATATTTATTGCATTTATTAGGAAGAGGCTAAGCACCCAAGGCTCTATCGCCTATGGCCTCAGTGGTGTATAGTGTCCCTGGGCACTCAAACACCAGCATAAAGGGGCTGGAGGGGAGCATTGACCCTGCATCAGCCATTTTAGTGATTTGGACTTAGTCCTCTTGACTACCCTTAACTTTTCACAGATTTAGGAGCTGGTTTTAGTGCTAAAACGCTTTGTGAAATACTCTACTACCAAAAATGTAGGAGTCCTGAAATTAGGACTGACACTTCCATTATTTTTAGGAGCTTCTCCTAAATTGGCACGTTAGGAGCTAGTTTTAGGCATAAGATGCTTTGTGAATATGGACCCAGGTGAGTTTTATGACTCTACCTTGACTTACTGTATATGTGAAATATTGCATTTAACATCTATAAATATGGTCAAAATCGTGCATTTCCCATAATAATTTTGACCCATGTCTTGCAAAACTTGAACGTTTTTGGGTCATGCACCCTAGGTTTAAAGTCGTCCAATTCTTTGCTATAAAACTGAGAGGACTTAAAACTGAGAGTAATTAGGCTAAGATGGTAACTGAAAGTAGTATTAGGGGTAGAAAATTTGACTGAACATTAGGCTTACAAAGTGAGCATAGAGTATTTTCATGGGGTACATTGGGGCACATACAGTATCTGTTAAAATAAGACATACAACATATAACAACACTGTATGTATGGTTTGTTTTACTCCTTAGAAGAGCTTGAAATGTGGTGTGTAACCATCATTTACAAAATTGTTGACTGCTTTTTGAATAATTACAATTTCCCTGCTTTGATTTCTGTTTGAATTTAAGATGGACTCCCACTGAGCCTCATGTATTTCCTGCGGAATTATCAAAGCAGATTAACAGGAAGAGAAGAAAGTGTTTTGGGAGAAGAGGGGGAATTTTCAAAATCACACCATATTGAAAACACGTCTATGCCTCAGCCTTCATTTATTCAGTCCACACATATATTTGATGGGGGTTATTTTTAAATAGTCCTTAATCCTCTTTGCACCCTTCATCAAGAGGTAGATAATTATAGTAATCTGGTCAAAGTGAATTTAATTTCTCAGTTGCATATCGCAGAGTGGGATGGACTGTATGATAATGGTTTGAGCAGAGCTTCGGCACCGCATCAAGTAGATATATTTAATGTACTGTATGTGCATGAACATTGTTAGCACAAGCCTTTCTTTCAGCAGGAATTGTGAGACGCTCATAAGGACCGGTGTTGCCAGGTACCCATTAGACACCACCCAGGAGAGATCTCCCTTCAAGACTATAGACACTATTGTTCTCTTGTTCTCTAGAGAGGAAGAAAGGGACAGAAGGCGAATGGATTACCACTATTACTGTAACTTTATTTGAATTTGAATATCTGTTTTGGAGATATTATGAACTTCATGAACACACTCTATTTCTTTGAGCTACTAGTCTGCCAACTCTCTGTGCTGTTCTCTACCCAAATCCTGCATTCCTTTAAATGAAAGAAAAAGAAAAATCATATTTGGCCCAGCAGGGATTAATTATAAAATAATTGAAATTGTTTAGTTTTAATGTTTAATGTCTTTTTTTTATGTATAAATTCTTCATGTCTGTGCATGTGCACACAATCGTGCGTGTGCACATGCATTTGCGTGTTCACATCCCACTAATGTGCCTACGTCCTGCATCCAGATTGGGGTGGGTCTCACCAATGTGCCTGCTTGTATGCAGAATGAATGACTTCTCACTTAATCATAATCCCAGTACATATAACCTCCCCCCCACCAAAAAATAAGGATGTTACAGGGTGACGTTAGAGTGGCACAGTGGCGGGTAGGACTATCTCTTGCCTAAGACAAAAGAACAAAACGGACCAGCATGCACTGTGCCATCTGTTGTCAGTATCCCGTCAACCGGTGTGAACACAAAGCTCCTGAGAGAGCTGCCTCCAACTTCTTCTATGCAGTCAATTTGCACACTAGAATGGCCTGAATGCATTGGCAAATAGCTGTGACTCGACAGAGGACACTCCAGTGGACTAATCCTCTCTAGAACTCTGCATTTAGCAGGGAGTGGCAGCCTACCAAGGCTGGCTATGGAGGCTACATACTGTAGCTTGCATTGTGTCATTTTAATACGCTACTGTTGCCCTTGGCAATACTAATGAAGAAGGAGAGAGCATATTGTCTATTTGCAGGTATTATTGTGAAGTAACTATGCATGGGATATGCACTACTCAGTCTACAGTCTAAATTGATGTTTTTGTTCATTCAAATTGCACGCATATTCAGACAGCTTTGATCTCTATATCCATGAAAGGTAAAAATGTGTCTCTGATGCAATTTTGAAATTTCACAGTTACATCACTGACACTCTATATAATATATATAACTGTACCACCTTCTGACAAAGAAGTCTGTTCTTTGTTGTTCTGCATTGGGTGTTCTGCTTTTACAATATTGCATATATACAATTGTAGCTTCTTCCATGACTCGGTTATGTACTGTGTGCACAGGATACATACAAGCAAAGGAATTCCTGAAACATAGTATACGGCAGTGCTAATTCAATAATACTACTGAATATGTGAGTTGTCCTGACTGAACTCGTGTCTGGTGTGTCATGGAATTTAGTTGAATTTGCCTCAGCAGCTCCATAATGCCCCCTCAACCTTTGATCGGCCAATGGTAGATATCTCTTTTTCGGAGCACAGCCATGGGAGCAGATTGGTGGGCTGGGCAAGTGATATGCATACTAAAAGTGCCCTCGCATTCAGTCTGCCTACCATCCAGGGCGGCCTGTCCTAATCCCCTCCCAGAGGCCAGGCACAGCCTTGGTAAAGTACATCTCAACATGGAGGTCCCTGCAGATTATTTAGCCCATGCAATTATCATAATGGAGGTAGCATAAGGTAATACGTGAATGGAAATTGAATTATCACTTGAAAAGGTGCCTGTATTCTCATATTCTCCCTCTCCCACTCACATGCTCTAATATTGGCACAAGAAAATAAGCTTGTACTTTCTTTCTTTACAAAGTGGATGACAAGATCATCACAGGAAATTAACACTCATGTGGCATCAGCACAATAGACTTAGTATAGCTAGTAAACCTCGCAATACTTTGCAAGGTATACTGTGTAATATATTATATTGTTTTATTTGTTGTGTCATAGTAATAATGTTGTCCACTCGGCACCTATCCTAATATGAATAGCAGGATGCCTCTCATTGTGGTTCCTTCCATTTGTTTTTCCCAAGTGTTTTTTTAAGCAGTTTTTCCGTGACTGACTGGATGATAACATATAGGGGCGCCTGATTGGAGATTAAGGTAAAGGGGGCGCCTGATTTGAGATTAAGGAAGGTATATGGGGCGTCTGATTGGAGGATTAGGTAAAGGAGATATAGAATGTATAAATGTGGGCCTTTGAGACTGTAACATGATTAAGGACCACAGTTGACTTGAATTGCCTTGAACTACAATGCGTAAGAAACATCTGACTGTGTGGTGCTGGAGTAAGTATGCGATAGCAGTTATTATAGCTTTGTAAATAGACCATAATTACATCCAGGTCTACTGGATTGGAATCAGTTCAAAGAGTGTAAACGATATTAGCAGCCCATCATTTAGTATAATGGTGTTTTACTGCTTCCTGCAAGTGTAATGTGTCACTCCCTATTACAGTAACAGTCCACTAACCTACAAACAGCTAAACAGGTTCACCCTTACGAGTTTGTGCTTGGATTGCATTGAATTGTATTTTACATTTCTCTTTTTTACCCCTTTCATTTCTCTATTTCAGTCACATGCCTTGACATGCTGTGTGTAAAAGCACAAGTGTTATCATAGAAATACAGATACACAAACATAATATTTAGCTTCATCCCTTCATTGTTTGAGGATTGTGGCACACTGTGAAACCATCTGGGACAGATGTTGATCAAGAAGGACAAAAAGAGACGAGGTTAGAAGGAGGTCAGAGGGTCGTTTATGTCACTGCTCTCACAGGACCTGATCGAGGTTTTGCCAAAAATATCATTGACCTAAATAATTGAGGAATTTAATTCAGTGCTGTGGTATAATGATAGCATTTATTTCCAGCAGTAGCAAAGTTATCTCCCGAACCAGTTTGGAAAAAATAAGTTATATGTTAGTTTTCTGATGAGCATTTTAAAACAATTATTATCATGTGATTGCAGGGATTTGTAGGAGACAACCTTAACACAACTGCATCATGTTAGTAGCCCCCTATTTGCCTATAGTGTAAAAAGCCTGGCTCAATGGCTGGATCGCTCACAAACACATTACAGACATAATTGTAACATAATGAAGGTCTCTCAATGCAGAGGGCATGTACTGTAGAAATGCTATGCGAAAGAATGTGCAATACCACTGAAGGCATCTTTCTGAAACACCATACACTAGTACAGTTAACAGACTCCGTTTAGAATACAATTCTGTTCAAATACGCATATGGGAGCATATTGATTGACAATTTGTTAAGAAACTAAATCAATTATGTGAAGGCACGATGCCACCCGGGGGCAATTGCAGCCTTCTTCCTGATCTTCCACTCATCAGGTCAATAAAATGTATTTTATTTCTGTTCCAACAAATAGAAAAGAGCTTGGCTGAGCAGTCGGAGGATCCTAACTCCCTCACAGATATATTTAATCTACGCTAGCTGTCTCAGCAGTGGGACCTGGTCGGGGGAAAGAAATTGTGTTTTGCAGATGGGGTGAACACAGTAAGAGGAGGAGGTTTGAGGAGGATGTCACACAAGTGTCAGATAGATGAGAGACAGCCGTGATGGCATCAGGAGGGAATTGTAAATGAAAAATGTGTGTCTGTGTGTGTGTGTGTGTGTGTGTGTGTGTGTAGATTTGGCAAATCCTCTCATTTATGCATTCCTCTTTGCCATGTACTTTGCAAGCAGTGCACTTGTCTTTCCTGTGAATTTTTTTCTTTATGAATCGTTTTTTGATTAGCTTGTGTTTGGCTTTGGTCCCAGTATGATATTTCTGGTTCTCTCTTGTTTTCGTCATCTGGGGATCTGTCTATCAGGCTGTAGATGTTTGACAAACATGTCATGTCACAAACATGTCACAAACATGGTTGTCAAATGTATATTTTAACATGAAAGCCAAGCCAATTATGGAGTATAATTGACACATACGAATAGTGAATAGATTTCCTTGATCTCCAACCAAATTTCTGTTTTCTGTTTTTTCCTCTTCCACTATGGTGACATCTTAGATATAACTTCTTCTTTATATCGCCAAGCATGGCAAAACCATCTTGTCCCAATTTTGCTAATATCCTACTTCTAATACCTCACTTCCTTCCTTCCAGTATAAGTTAATGATAAAAGGCTCAGCACCCATTAGTTCCTGCTTTCTTCATTGTTTATACAATTGAAAGGATGTGACTCACAGAGCATGTTTTAAGTGTCCACAAATATCCACATTTTAAGAATATGCCATTTTGAATAAAAACCCTCAAGCCATCCAAAATGCCTGTAGAATATGACTCCTCTTGGTAACGCATTTGGCCTAAAACAAAATAACCAGATGCTGAGTAAAAACTGTCAAAAGTGGGGAGCGTTAACATATTTGGCATATACAGTACTGCATATGCCAAATAAAACAGCTAATGCCAACAATATATGATATTTTAAGTGTTGTAGTCACTGAAAGTCAGTCTGTAAACTCTCTAGTAAACTAGTCCACTAGTAAACTAGTAAACTCTCAGCACCGTCACCTTAAGCTGGTGTAATTCCTGGTCTGGGTTCCTTCTTTCTTCTTTCTTCTTTATTGTTTTATAGCCCTGTACAATCATGTACAGGGCTGTTGACAGGACTACCCATTGCCTTCATTCCCACTAACTGTGAACTCTGTAATCATACTGGTCCACTGAAATCTGCAGCTAGTAAATAACATAACTGACCTTGTCTCTGTTGAGCATGTTTAAGAAGAGAACTCAATTTATGAAATGTTTGAACAATGAATTTGATTAAACCTTTATCTGATTTTTGATCCTCCTAATGGAAATCTTGGAAATGTTGAGCCTCTGTTACCTGGCAACTGGGGCAAAAAGATTAGAAATCATTTATAGTGTAATAACGTCATGTTAAGAAATACCTGATAGGTTGTTCAGTGTACAAGTTTAGTCTACCAGCTCATTGCATCTTGGTTCAGACATTTGTAAGTGGATTTAAACATTTTGTCTGAACTAGGGAAACTTGCAAATCAGCTTATTCTTTTGGCTAATTTAAAAGTACTTAAGGAAGGTTATTATGTGACTGAGGTCGGTTTCTGTAAACTAGGCTTTTGAACTAAATGCTGAACCAAATGTAGGCTAAATGATAAATGTGCTTACCTGCTGAAGTTTCTGTTGACATTTCTGTTCTGTTAATAATTGTAGGTCTAATTCTGTTTTGCAAATGTTTATTCTGTTGGCTTCAGAAATAAAACACAAGCTAAAACTAATGCCAAAGGAGGAATTCAAATAATTTCAAATAAAAGTAGATGTGCATGAATGCAGGGCATGATCCCTTTCTTGTGCATCTCTATTTGTGATTTGAGTTTAAATTTTGATTGACTGAGTGTATGTACAGTGACAGTCTTAACACATATCACCATTGTATCAAAATACCTCAATATATTCTGAATATGACTGTATTCTGACTTAACTGTTTGCATATCATTTGAAACAGTAAAAGAGAATGCTAGTAAAATTGAAATTGTTCTCGAGTTTCAACACTTTTAAGTGCAGAGCGGTTTCCCACTCTACTACTGTGATTGTGGGTGGTACAGTGTGGTTCTCTCAGGCCGACAGACTCTATCAGACACATTAGCAGAGCCACGTCTCTGCAGGTTTCTCACATCACTGCTGTGTTGTAGTACTGTTCTGTAGCAAACCTGGCTCACACTTATGCACTTCTTGTTATGACACATTTAGATCCATTTCTAATGCTAAAATCAACCATTTATAGTCAGTAGAGAGAGCTTTTAGCTCGGTCCATAATTTTTTTTGCTGGCTTGGTCCACTAAATGGCTAAATGAAAGGTAATTCTCAAAATATAGAGTACTTCTTTCTGGAGGTTCAAAACATTTGAGAACCACTGTGTTAGAGGAGTGGAGGAAATATCGGGATGTTTAAAAAAAAAATTATAAACAAAGTACATAATGGTCTTTTGGCCATTTTGGCTGTATTTTGATTTTAAACTGCCTTTTGGTCCATTTGTTGGAGAAAAACTTCAAACATTCCATTATTATTATTATCATCATTGTGTTGTTTTTTTACTCATTCTTAAAGGGACAGTTATATGATACTGTATGTATTAAATATATTGGCTTGCTTATGAGACAAAGAGAAGAGCATACTGTTTATTATACAGTTCTTGTCTATTAAAACAATATGGTATTGTATGGTAGGCTATATGGCATTAAGTAATTCAATGCAAATGAACCATCATGATCTATTAATATCAAGAGCACACTAAGGTATTTCCTAGACACTTCTAGCTGATCTGAACTCAGAATTTATTGTCACTGATTACCATAATAATCATGGTAGATTCATATACACATTGCTTGTGGCTTGGATAAATAACAAATCTCATTGGTATTCAAATCACCTGTTTTGGTACTCATACTCATAATTTGTTATTGTCTTTGACAATGGACGGCCACATTCATTCTAAAAATAGAGTGACTAGTAATAGTTTCAATAACTTGTCTTAAAGACCAGGGGATGAAATATATGCTCTGTACAGTGTACTACTTACTTTACAAATGTCCAAAATAATTTAGGTTAATTTCTGTTTTTATATTTCTAAGTTAAAGATTCCAATAGATAAATGTATTGTTTAGGCTGAACCTGGACCTGTGCGCTCTGCTGAGTTTTCATTTGTCATTTTTAGCCATCATGTATAGATGCTTCATCTGATGAGCCTGGAAATATGGGACAAGTCAGGGTTAAGGAGTTAACAGAATGCTTGTAATCTTCGACAGATGGGCAGTTTCACAATTCACTCAGCCTGTCAGTGTTCATCTCATTTATCCTTCATCATCAGCCGCCCTCTTCATTGGATGTCCATATTTTAATAACATCTTATTTTTAATGTATATTTTAACCTAACACAGGACATCTCTCACTTTGTGTGATTACTGTCAAATTCTATTCTCTTTTTACTTCTGTTTGCAGAGAGGAAAAACAGCAGATGAACTATGAATGCTGAACACAATGATCTCCTCCCTCCAGCGCCAGACAATGAGAGGTCATAGGCTGAAGGGGGCGCTGTCGAACCCCCTATTTGTGCTGCTGTTGGCTCTTCAGATACTGGTGGTGGCTGGGCTGGTTCGAGCTCAGACCTGTCCTTCTGTCTGCTCATGTAGTAACCAGTTCAGTAAAGTCATCTGTACCCGTCGGAGCCTACGGGATGTCCCAGATGGCATTTCTACTAACACCCGTTACCTAAACCTTCAGGATAACCTCATCCAAGTCATCAAGGTGGACAGTTTCAAGCACCTACGCCATCTCGAGATCCTGCAGCTCAGTAAGAACCAAATACGCAGCATTGAGATTGGAGCTTTCAATGGGCTGGCTAGTCTGAACACCCTGGAACTCTTTGATAATAGGCTCACGACAATCCCAAATGGAGCCTTTGAATACCTGTCCAAATTGAAGGAATTGTGGCTCCGGAACAACCCCATTGAAAGTATACCATCATATGCCTTCAATCGGGTTCCCTCGCTGCGAAGGCTGGACTTAGGAGAGCTCAAACGTCTTTCCTACATTTCTGATGGAGCTTTTAAGGACTTGAGCAACCTGCGCTATCTGAACCTGGGTATGTGCAACCTTAAGGAAATTCCCAACATCTTACCTTTAGTCAGACTTGAAGAACTAGAAATGTCAGGCAACCAGCTCACTGTTATCCAGCCCAGCTCTTTCGCAGGATTAGTGAACCTCCAGAAGCTTTGGATGATGCATGCTCAAATCCAAACCATTGAGAGAAATTCCTTTGACGATCTGCAGTCTCTAGTGGAGCTTAACTTGGCCCACAATAACCTGACCTTGTTGCCACATGATCTGTTCACGCCTCTGCATCGTCTCGAGAGGGTCCATCTTCATCACAATCCCTGGAACTGCAACTGTGACATCTTGTGGCTCAGCTGGTGGCTAAAGGAGGCAGTACCTGCTAATACCAGCTGTTGTGCCCGCTGCCACACCCCTGCAAACTATAAAGGCCGCTACATTGGGGAGTTAGACCACAGCTACTTCCAGTGTGATGTTCCTGTCATCGTGGAGCCACCCACTGACCTGAATGTAACTGAAGGAATGGGTGCAGAGCTTAAATGCCGCACCAGCTCGACGACATCCATCAGCTGGATGACACCGAACGGCTCACTGGTGACACATGGGGCATATAAGGTGCGGTTATCTGTGCTCAATGACGGTACATTGAACTTTACGACTGTCACTATGCAGGACACTGGGACATACACCTGTATGGTGAGCAATACAGCGGGAAACATCTCTGCCTCTGCTGTGCTTAACGTCACCTCCATAGAAAACAGTGGAGTGACCTATTTTACAACAGTCACGGTCGAGACTATTGAGCCACCAGGAGATGACAGTCCAACTCCACCTCCTCCTTTTGGCTGGGTGTCATCCTCAACCACAAAAGGTCCTCCAGTTATAACAAGGACCACGGAGCGAACTTATACCATCCCAGTCTTAGATCCAGATGGAGAGGGACCCCTCAATGGCCTGGATGAAGTCATGAAAACCACCAAGATTATCATTGGCTGCTTTGTGGCCATTACCCTAATGGCTGCAGTTCTGCTGGTCATTTTTTACAAGATGAGGAAGCAGCATAACCAGCAGGATCCTGATGGCCCTGCCTCCTCGATGGAGGTCATTACCGTTGAGGAAGAGCTTGCAGGGGTTACTGCCATGGAGAGGCACCTATCTCTGCCACCTCTGGAGCATTATAACCACTACAACACCTACAAGAGCACTTACCATCACCAGCCTATGCTCAGTACCATACACAGTTCAGCCACACAGGAACCTTTACTTATCCAAGCCTGCTCAAAAGATAACGTGCAGGAGACTCAAATATGAACCTGCAAAATATTCAATATCAGCAGTCTCCTTTTGGACTATAATGGACCAAGCGATGAAGATAAAAGTAAATACACTGACGTTAACTTTACATATGACATGAGTGATAAATCGACATTGGGAAAGGGACAATATATGGTATTTTAGTGTCTTTACACAAATTATTTATTGCAAAGTATGTCTAGTGGCTAAATGAAGAAAATCTAAATGTGTGATAGCTTTTTAGCTTCTCTTTTTTTCTCTGTGTAATCCAGCACAAGGGAAAGACTGGTTTGCCACATGTATCAAATTTAACCTATGCCAAACCAATTCAGGAATGGGCCTTGTTCTTAATCCAGTGCAATGCTAGCAGACTACATTAATCACATTTGGTCTCATTGAGGGCTTTGCTTTATTATTATCATAGCTATTTGCTGCTGTAACACATTTCCAGGTGTTATTTTATTAGTTGAGGTATACAGCGTGGAACCAATCACATTCTAGCTGTCACTCAACACAGAGTGAGAAACCACGTTACAAGGACTTGGCTGATTAATTTAACAATGAGGCCAAGTGACTAAACCTGCATTTCCCTCGTGGCTCCTAAACAACAGCCATACATCCCCTGCGTTAATTAGCATGAAGCTCTCGCTCTGCCTCTACTCCACTATCATTCCTCCTTCTACAGTTCAGCATTTCTTCTCCTTCTCTTTCCTCTCCTCTCCCTTCCAGTGACCCTCTCTCTCTCTCTCTCTCTCTCTCTCTCTCTCTCTCTCTCTCTCTCTCTCTCTGCATGTCCCTCCCTCACCTGTCACCCCTACTTAGCTCAGGCACGTTCCTCAGCCCTCGCCACGTCTCATTTGTCTCGCTGCATCCGGTGGCGCGCGTATAGCGACAGGGAAGCATAAGGCTCTGCTCCGCAGCGTCCCTTTGAACCCGGCGATGATCTGCGGTCACTCGGCGTCGCAGCGCCCTTCCGTCGCCCCCAGGGTCACGCGAGTACAAGTGCTGATGGCCCATCTGTTAGCAACAGATGAAGAGGCCGACGAGGTCTGCAGTGTAATGTAGTTTGACCCATCGCCGGACAAATGCAGACGAGCCCTAAACACGGCCGCAATGCAGCTAGCAAACCAGCAACCAATAAGGGGGGAAGCTAGGGGGGCTCCAGCTCATTAAACTATATCAGCAGTTCATTAGCAGGCTAACAGAGGGGAGCTTATAATAAGGACTTTTCCACTCTCCCCGCGCCAAAACATCTAACGGCGGGCGGAGGCCTTTGATATTGACGCGACCCCTGCTCAGTTAGTGAAAGACACACACACTTTGATGTTGTAACATGTAGCCCATACAAACATTGTCTCTGCTCCGGTCTGTTTATGCTTTGCCTTTTCATTTAGGGCGTTCGAAAACGGAGGCTTAAGGGAGTAAGCGTGGGGAGCAGGGGGGGAGGGGGGGGGCAAGCAGTGGGTGGGTACCAGGCCTGGAACATGAGGGGTCTTCAAACAGAGATATTGCAGATATGAAAGGGGAGAAGTGAAAAATAGATAAGGAATAAGAAGGCAAAAATAGCCGTCAGACCGTCACCATGGAAACAGTGACCTTGTGCAGAAAGTGGAGGTAGATATGCCGTTGGCTTTGGTCTCTGTGCAACAAGCACTTCTTTTTTTTGCTTTACCACGGGTAAAGAGAAATTGGTGTTTGCAGAAATGTGGTCGATTATTAGTAAAATGTGTGTTTGTTAAGATGCATTTAATTGCACATGATGTGAATTGAAACACATTTGGCCAGGTGTTCGCTCTGTTTCATGGGGTTTCATCTCAATAATAACAGCTGCCACAGCATAATGTATATTAACATAATGAAGCATGATTACTCCTCCAAGCTCACATGCTATTGATCTGTTTATCTCTCGGATTAATTATTTGGTTTTCACAATGTCCTACACTAACACAAACCATTGCAAATGCTACCAAGTGTAACTTGTTTCTCATATAGTAAATGACAAAACATTGCGATCATTAATATAAATCAACCAGAGTGAACCTTTCTTTCCCTTTCCATTTATTTTCAATTGCTCAATTACTTTTAAATGCTTTTGGTGTTTTAATGATTCAATGTTGATGCAGGCTACAGTAAAAAGGCTATGAAAGTTAATTTTTAATATGTGGGGTTAAGCTAGGGTTGTGAATTATTCTTGAATAAATGATTATTTCTGCATTGGTAATTACCTAGGTACCTAAGTAGAATGAATTAGTGGGAAGACTTTTGAATGCCAGGATGAAATTAAGGACTAAAACAAGTAAAAATGTGGACTAAATACCAACGTAATACCAGCAGAATGAGCTTGATTTTTTTGTGCAAACCCCAAGCCAAGGTGAATATTCTGCCTGTTGTCTGTGTATGGGGAGGTTAAAGTGTGTGTATATATTCTCTCTTTTTGGAGGGAATAATCCTTAAAGGTACATTTCTACGAAAATATTTTCAAAAATAACATCTAAAAAAACTTTCAGATCAAAATTTTACATGTAATTAAATTGTAAAGAAAAAAAATCAAAGGGACTGTGCTTGTATGAAGTCAAACAGATTTATCTGAAGATGACATTCAATTATTGATACCTGAGATTGTAGTTCTTACTGTACATGAATACAAATAAAAATGCATTTTTTTCCAATACATTTCATTGCATGTAGAGAATATGGTGCTGTTGTATACATTGCTTTCTTTGTCATATTTGCACATGAAACCATGCATACCAACATTCCAACATAAATGACAATTCAGTTAGACCACTCTCGTCTTATGGTACAAAAGCAATTTATTAGGACATATAGAAGTATGCTATTAACAATTTATCTTTAGCGGAATTTCGGGGGGCTTCTACTCATCATACTGATAAGTATGGATGTATCGAAACAGCAGCTGACAATTAATAAATGACAATTGTTAACTGTACAGCTCTTTAAAAGCATAAAAAAGGTATAAAAAACATTGTAAAACGAATAGAAACAGTTGTTACAGCACGTTCCAAGCCAAATAATTGCATGACTAAAAGACATACATATACATTAGTATTCACCACTATTAGACTTCCATAGAGTTTATACAGATGAGATTGAGTCGTGGTTACATGTTTGTTATTTAAGTTGCAAATAAGGATATGGTACAGTACAGGACATGTACTGTTACAGTTACAGTATCTCTGTTCCCAGTCTCTCCAGGTTTCACAGCCAACTGTAGCTGCTGTGAGAAATAAAAATCTAAAACAGGTTATCCAATGGGACAGTAATAGAAACACAGTGTCTGCTGCATTGCACAGAGGCCACATCTTAGTGGACATTATGGGACAGAAATTGGGTGGAGAAGCAACTAAAAATTTGCACTTTACAGTAGCCAATAAGCTAGCACATCCCAATATTGTTGCTTTGTACATACAGTACATACATAAGCATCAAATATGATCAGTAAAGAACTGTCAACAAATGCTAGCACATGTAGTTGCTTACTGTGTAAAGGTGGTACATTTTACATTCAATCAAAAAATACGTAACACATATTCCACATATATACAGTATTCTCTTTGAAAATCTAGGCTGACCAAATACAAAACATCAATGTTAAGCGTCATAGCTGTCCCTTGGGGAGATAAAAAGACATCTACTTTCCATAATCGGTGTTTGTTATGACCAAAAGTGCTTGAAGGGAAATCTGAAAGGCAGCAATATTTGATAACAAGATTACAGTATTTACACAGTTCCTATGCAGTATAACATGTTTACACACTATTTGTATCTAGTTCTTTTTTTATAGATTTTTGTTATTTGAGCTGTGGCAGCCAGTTATTTGGCATACTTTTAATTTGTCCTACATGAGGGACTCGCAAGACGAAGTGGTACACAAGGAATTCGACAATGTGCAACAATATGAGTGTCTAGGTGCACATTGTTCGGATTTAGTCAACCCATCAGACAATCTTCGTGTGCATGAGACAGAGTCTCTCATTAGCTGTCATACCCTGTCTCTGCTCACAATAAAAACACCAACTACCAGGACCTGCAGCTTAACGTCAAAAATGAATGATTAATCAGCACTCGATAAATGTCCATAGGCTCGGTAAGCTGTAGCTACAATCACAGGCCGTGCAGAAAGATACAGACAGAATAGAAAGCTTTCTAAGACGATTTCTAACTTGGCTACAGACCGTCTCCCATGTCATGACAAACACTTCTCCTCGGCGTTAACAATGTTACTTTGCGTCTTTCAAACATTTTAGGATGCTGTCATTCTTGACGACACAGCTCTTATCAAGACAGAAGTGAGTAATGTGCTATTCTCAGGTGTGTGTGTGTGTGTGTAGAGGTGTTATGGTGTCACGCCACTGAAATGTTTCAGTTCCTCTTATTTGTGATGATCACATCCAATCAACAAGCACGCCTTCTAGTAAAGCCTGTATTTGATCATATGGAGGGTGCCACACCCCACACCCGTTACCATACAGTATCCATATTTGTTGATGACACAAAGCTAATCCCTTAAAAGCAATACGAGAGATTCACGAATGTGCATCTACTGGATGTACTATGACAAGGGATTGTGTAGGAATCAGGGCCACACAACAAAGAAGGGGAGGGTCTTAAAACTGCATTCTCCTCTAGAACTTGCAGTAAGCGATTGCTGTGTTTGATTATGGCATCGTGGCTATTTCTAACCAATTACCTCAATCACACTTTGAAAGGATTACATGCCTTGACATTTGTACACATACAAATTACATCCTGACCCCTATCTGCATGGACTGGTTGTTTGGCATGTACTCTATGCCCTCAAAATGTGGCTTTTAATGCAGATTTTGACTTTTTGTCTGGTGACCTTTAGAAAATTTGCTGTACATGTAAGCCATTACATCATGGCACTTTTCCTACTTTTCAAGAGGGCTAAAGCCAAAGCACTTTTGCTTTCCAATTTCTAAACTGGGAAAAAGCCCAATCTTTTCCCCGGTGTCATTTGCATTTTCCCTGAGAGTAAAATAACATAGGTTAGGTATGCTTTTCTTTTTTATTTGCAGTGATCCCCCTGCTCCGCCATTGAGTTAACAGAGCAGGCAAATGAAATGCTAAGTTGGGGCATTAAATGGTCCGTGCAGACTGCCAAAAAAGGAAGAAGAGCGATCTAAATCACTTACAAGCAAAATCAATGGCTATGGCGTCAGTGGAATTGGCCCCAGCCTAATGAAATGTGACAATAAACTACCATCTTTTCAACACTGATCATGACACCTGCCCCTACTTACCTTCACCCCCCACCTGTCCATCACAACGGGAAAAAGTGCAAAAGCAGCATATTGAATAGCTGGGTTAAGCCTCACTCTGTCCACCTTCCAGCTGGTGCTGAATCTGACGTTTGTTGGTCTAGAGGAAAAGAGAATATACCCCCACACACACACATATAACAAGCCTGTTTTATCTCCTAAAAATGCCAACTGGCCCAGTCCCACCTACACTAGATCAGATCGGAGGGAACTTGTGGCTGGTGAACTCAGAGAACCTAGAAATGCTTTTTCCATTCCCACCACCCCAGCTTCTCATCATTCATAAACACGGACCTCCAGATTTTCTGGACGGGGCTGTCATGAGCTGTCTGGGGGGTGGACCCACCTTGCGGGAACCCCAAATACTTTACCTTTCCCAACCCAGTTACACTTTTCTTGGCTTGGCTATGAGCCCCGAGCATCAGAAATGGCCCTCAGCCACTGTATATTCTGTTGCCAGCTCCTACTATAAATGATAATATCGTCCAAGTAAGTAACCCGAAAGAGAGTGTGACAAATTGGTTCAATCACCACGGAGCACAAAGGGCCATTGCAACCTCGGAACCTGCCAGTAGTACTTGGTCAAATCCATTATCAAGAAACAAAACAAGCTTAGCGAATCCAATGCCTAGCGAATCCAGACTCTGGGCATCAAACAGC
This sequence comes from Percopsis transmontana, assembly GCA_025447815.1. Classification (NCBI taxonomy): domain Eukaryota; kingdom Metazoa; phylum Chordata; class Actinopteri; order Percopsiformes; family Percopsidae; genus Percopsis; species Percopsis transmontana. The sequence continues at coordinate 671,807 of JAOEHI010000018.1, forward strand.
GATAGTCCTCCTCACAGAACCCTATAGAACACAAGCAGGACTATAAACTCCTGCCTGGATGTTGAGGCAAGCAACACCCTCAGACTCAAGTCAGCCCTGTCTTTATGTGAGAAGGAAGGAGCCTGACCACTTGGCAAATAATTTACAGCTGGAGGTGGGGAGTAATGCAAGCTCTTGATCTCCTAGTGAGAATCACAGCGCTGTTGTACAGACAGCATTGACGTTCTCGTGTCACAATCTTACCCAGTAATAAAGGTTTTTGCTTGCAGTCCACGTTCTTTTTTTCCACTGCAGCTTTTTGTAATTAGGTGTCAAACACCCCTTGGTTTTCTTCTTTGTAAAAAGTCGAATTACTCCCACTAACAGAAAAACTGGCAATGCGTCGCAATTTTAGCTCATCTTTGGTCACTTATGTCAAAGGTTCTATTATTTTTGTATGGCGAAAATAACAAAACATTCGATCAGTCATTCAGGATCACTCTCATAATCACTTGTTAGAGTTAGAGAATCACTGCTAATCGTGAAAAAGTGTTTTTTTCATAGAGATGGTCCTAGCTCCAACACCTCTAGCTCATGGTGGTGAAATCCAGGACAATCTTCTGTTTTGATGGTCAACTGACTGCAAAAATTCTCCCCAAGAATGACCTAAGCCTCAAGCATCTAAGCCTAGAGACAAGCTGGCCAATGTGAAGCCTAAATCTTACAGTGGGTTACAATGCAGTGTGCACTTATTCAAAGCTTGTGTAGATTTGCAGCACAATATGCTATATATATTATAGTTAACCTACTGTTTTACTCTCATAGTCCTTACATGGTAGATAACATATATCATCCCCCTCTTTACCTTTTTGCAGCAGGTTTCTGCAGTTGTGCCTGTTGACGATCTTGGCTAAAAATATAAAAGAGGACTTTATTAATCCCTGGGGGGAAATTAGGTGTATATTCTGTCATTTTATTCCAAACTATTCACTGTGCATTTACTTACGTTTTTTGTTACAAATGTTTTATCTCCCTGGCTTAAGGCTTAAGTCTAAATGTGACTACGGGGTTTTGCAATGAGACTTGATTTGCTGAGGGCATACGTCTGGTCATCTATTAAATCACTTCTGAATGTCTATTATTGCCTGGTTTTCAGCAATATTACATCACACACTCATTTTATATCATGCCATGTTCTTTTATAACTAAACATGAATAACTTTTGTATGTAGCTTGTAATTTATAACAAAATTTCGGGAAAATTGAGTCAGCAATGAATTTCAGTGTGTGTGTATGTGTGGCAACTGGGCGAAAGGTTGGAAGTGTATAAGGGGCTGTCCTGTTTATCTCTTCATCACTGACATTGGCACATTGGCATTTCTAGGCTTTTAAGGTGTGTGCGTGTGTATGTGTTGGTTTTATGGATAAAGCTGTGATGATTGAACAGTGTAACAGGCAATTCATTTTGGCTTGGCTGTCAATGTTAACATGCGTTTAAATGTAAAATTTCATTTAAAAGCCACCTGAGAGCACAGTGTTGTCATATTGTATCAGTGTAACATATATCATGGTGGTTCCAAGCTCGGACCCCATTAACCACTTCTTGTCATAATATAATAACTGTAACATATAAACATATAAACATATAAACATATAAACATATAAACAACTGTAAACAACAATAAACACATATTTCGCAGGATAAGAATACTATATTAAAATATGAACAGAAACATTATTTCAAAACCTTGAAATCATCTCATAGCCCTCTTAGAAGCATCTATTGGGCCCCAGGAGATCCTTGATGACAACCAATGTCCAATCAATAAATCACTAATTATTCCTCTACTCTCATTAATTCTACCACCGTTGAAGATAATGGTAAACAATAAAACGGCAAGTGTAAACTATAACTTCATGCTTTATCGACCTCAAATGGGCAGTAGATTGGGGAAATAATCATTCCCAGGGTTAGTTTACCATATAATGAAACCCAGTTCTGAAAATAAATCATGAGACATAAAGCAGGGCGGCAGCTCTGGTAGTCTACAGAGGCAGACACACCTGCAGTGTTTCTGAGGGGAATGTAAGTCACCCTGTATCCAATCTATGCAAAGTGCACTGCTTACAAAGGGCTTTATATTATATTTATAGTATATATATGTTTGTAATGTGCCATACTACTGAAATTATACAGAGTAAAATGACGTTACTGAGAGTTCAACCATCACAACAAAAACTCGGAGGCGAATTTTGTCAGTGACAAAGTCAATGTAACCAGTGAACGTTACAAGGCATTTCAGTTTCCCATATGCACCCACATTATGTTTATATCCCAATAATGGAACATGGTTTTGGAGGGTATAGCATTAAATCTTTCATAGTTATAGGGGATGTTGTTCATTATTTGTTGGTGTGACTAAAGTGTCCCCCCAATATATTTAAAAGGGTAAAATCTCAATGTTAGTGCTATTACAGAAAAAATTTGGCTCTTGCCTGTCTTTCCACCACACGCAATAGTTTGACTCTGTTGGGCCATTTCATACCAAACATTTCTAGATAGATAGATAGATACTGTACACACACTTTGTGTGTACGTACACACTTTCTATGCGTACATAAATACATGTAGATATCCCATTTGGAATGTTTCTTATTCATTCCCAGGGGTATACTGAACAACTAGCAGCTGCCTGTGGCACTTTATCACATTGACACCATTATGAATTTTTAATCAACGTTATAGCCCTTGGGGCTGTACATAAGGCATGTGTCTGCAAATAAATTCAAACTCTAGAACTGCTTGTCAATCAAACTGGGATCTGGGCTGGTCTATGTTGTGTGTTGCATTAGGGTGACAATTAAACAATTAAAATTGAAACATATCTTATCATAAACATCACTGTGGGTTGTGTTCTGTTATGACACAAGGGTTGTATGTGAGATGGTAAGTGTGAGGTTTTTACTCTTTACTCAAAAACCTATCTGTGTCTCCTTGTGCGCCAAGGAAAACGGAACTAAATGGAATTGTGCTGGAAGACAAAAAAATCGACAGTTTCCATGGTATCAAAACTCTAGACAAAGGTGCTACGACTGCTGATGTGCTTCTTAGCCCCTCATGCTTTTCATCCACTGCTTGTTCAATTTCATATGCATTTACTCAAAACCAGCTTGAATATACATATACCTAAATATTCCTGCGAAACGGCGGAAACGAGAGACAACAAGTGTGATACGAAACAGCTCTAAAATATACTAAATTGTAAAATATTTTCCATTACTGTTGTGGTGAATATGTGTGCAGTGAAATGTCATCTCTGCCTCAAAGGGACACTTTGCAAATGTGACCCTGTCCTTCGAGAGGACTGGGTGACTCATACAAAGACACAGGGTACCTTGCATTTGATCACCGCATGCGTGGACGACTGAAGGGTCTCTTGAGCTCACTGGAACAGAGGTTTGTAGGAGAAAACCTTGTCTTGTCAACACCAGAACTAGTCTGCAGCTTTCTGTACGTCAATCATTACAAGTCACCGCTGACAATGTCAAAATATCTCTTGAGCCTTATACACTTCTGAGGTAACACCTAAGGGATGTTTCAAGGCTAGTGTATAAACAAACTCTGTTCACAGAACCACCAATGACCTTAAAAGCTTTCATTACACAAAAAGCTTACCTATAGAACTCTATACACAGTAAACCCGGCGGCAACCCCCGCGGGACATGGTATGTGCTTAGTTTTTACCTGTCAGCAGAAACACGTTGTGTTTCGGGTGAATAGTAGCTACATTATATTTCTTCCTCAAGAAGTGCCTGTTTTGGCAGGGACACATCTTGGCACAAAGATATTATATTTTACATGGTACCCTCATAATGCTTAACAGGACATTAAGCACTGCTACTGTATATATAATTGCAGGTATATTAGCTGAAATCGGGCTCACTGTATAATCAAGTATGAGAGACAAATAGATAGTTTGACAACACACTTTAAATATTGTTTAACGATAGATAAAAATTTGCCTCTATACTGTATAACCCAGTTGATAGATTTACTGTTACATTAAATAGGTCAAAAGAAAAAAAAAGTTTGGGAAGCCAAGTTTGGCAAAGGCTTAACACACAGACAGAGGAGGAAGGCAAACAGCTTGCTCCCCTGTCTTTCTCCACTCTCTCTTCACAATGGATTAAAGGAAGATAGGAAGGGTGGGCATACTAGAAATTGAATGATTTATTTAAGACAGGTCTCTCCTCTGTGAGGAAGGATTGTCCCTGGGGATACCCAATTTTCTGTACACTGTCATGCAACTCTCTCTCTCAATCTTTCTTTCCCCCCCTCTCTCTGTCTCACACACACACACACCCACACTTTAAATATTCATATCCAGAGGCCAAATGCATTAATTTAACAATATGCTATGCCGTAACAGCTATACTGTGCTTAGTGTCATTTAATGATGAATTTGTCTGCATTCCCTGCAATTGGTTTAACTCGACCATGCATGATTTCTTAATTGTTTTAAATTGTTTTGGTCTTATTTCTTTAAAGTCAAACTGACATTAAGATACATTTTTGTATAGAAATAAATATGCATCTAAGTTCTGTAGCCATTTGGTCAAAATCATCATTAACAGTATGAAGAAAGCGCTCAGTGACTGGACCACCTAATTTGGCAGGCACTAGGCACTTTTTGGCTAGCTAGGTTCAACAGATGTCCAAATGTAATACAAACACCTCGGCAAATGGTAGGATTACAGAATGGTGTAATACTCCCGACAGTTCACCACATACTGTATCTCTGCTTGTTGAATATAGTGCTATTGCCTTGTAACAACGATCATTTGGAACATTCTAGTGATGATACTCTCTTAGCAACGCCTGCTTTCACCTGTCAGTTAAACCAGGTTTCAGTGGCCTGAAGCCTAGATGCCGCGATTCCTGCCCTCAGACGCCACACCGCCACCTGCCCAGGAGCCTTCATCGGCCAGTTCCGTAACCGCCCCGCTGCCTCCTGCCCAGGAGCCGCAGATGGCTTGCGAGCACGAAGCGCCACTGTGGGCCACCCGAGAGGTCCCGCCTGCGTCTCGCCGGCCGCCCGTGGCCAGCGGTAGCAGGATACCTGAGGGGTCCTACCATCGTCGCCAGAACAAGGGGCGGCCGCCAGAGGGCTCCTGCCAGTGTTGCCGGGTCCAGCTCGGGCCGCCTCTGGGGGATTGCCACTGAGAGGGCTTCACCACCAGCAGCGCCCTGTCTGGCATCCGAGGGGGTCCGCCCACGTCTCCACCGCCACCGCTGGTTCCTGGTCCGGTGGCGTGGGCTCCTGCTACCATTGCCAGGACAGGGGATGGCCTCCAGAGAGGTCCCATTTGGAGTCCAGCCCCGGTCGTGTGTGGTGCCTCGCCAGTGTTTCTGCTTGATCCTCCCGACTAACACTATTGAATAGAAGAGTTTATTTGAACGGTAATTGTAATTAATACAGTTGAAAGAATGCAGCAGTGCTAACAAATGAGCCAAGATGCTTTAAATTCTTTCTTTTGTCAGTCCCACATTCTTCAGTGGTGCATTACGACAATACATCACACACAGCCATTTCACAATGTTAGACAATTTGCCAAAATTGGCATCAAATTATCCAGTTCCAGGAATAGTACACGTTAAGAGTTCACTCCTCAGTAGTATAGCAACCCCAGAACCTCACTTTATTGTTTGAAACACAACTGTGAAAGTGCAAATGGGTTTGAGCCTAGTGCTGTAGTGGGAGGAATAGACAGGGAGTTGCAAACCAAAACAACAACATTTTGCGACTATGACTTTAACCATAAGGGCAAAAGGTCCCTTTAACCCCGTTATAAAGAGACAAACCACTGGCTGGTTTCTTAAGTTGCTGATTATAAGTACATAGTAGACATACATTATTCACCCCATATACTGTATATGCTGCACTGTGAAGAATCTATTTACTTTACGATCTTGCCCCCTCACATTCTTTATCATTAGTTTACTACCAACACTGACTCTTGAATCTTTGCACTCCTCCTCTATGCTGAGTACATTTTCTCTCGCTAGAAAGAAACTGCTTGTTGGATGTGTGTATATGTGGATGCTGGGTGAGTGTATTGACTCTATTTGTTCATGTTACACATGAAGGAGCAAGCTTACGTTTCTTGAAATGCATTGCAGATTAATGGAATTGTTGTGAACGCGAGACGTGACCAAGAAATGAGCCATAAGCAAACCCCATGGGCATTTCTTTTCCATTCTGCTGAGGTTTCTGTGGTGATGAAAACAAAAGAATGATTGTTTGATGAAATGCCAATGAACTAGGAACAGGAGACTGCTCAACGCCCATCAAAAAGAGAGGAAAAACAAATTATCACCCAGTCACAGTCAATATGACATTGCCTCTAGATGCAGCTAATGCTCAGAACATTTTTATCACTATATCATTTTGAAAGAGGGCAGGGGTTGCAAAGGATTGCAAAGGATTACGCTAAAAGTAAAAGGGGTTACGAGAAGTTATGCTGCCAAACTTAGGGGTAGATGTACTGTAAAAAGTGTAATTTCGTCACAACGCGCGCCTAAAAACATGGCATATGCACCAACAAACCGCAAATGATTCATGGGAGTGTCGAGGGAGTGCATTCATGGGAGTGTCGAGGGAAAGGTGGGAGTTTTGTGCAAAAACATCGGAGGAGATGCATAAAGAGAGACTGATTATCTATTCCTTTGTATGTATGAAAACTGCAGGGGAAAGCGCATGTCTGTTTTGCGGTACAATTTCTGCACCTCTTAAAAGCAGGTGTATTCTAGGAAGCGCTTTTGCTTGCATAGGGAAAACAACGGCAGCAGTGATGCGGGCGAGACTAAAACACAGGCAAGGGCGTAGGTTTAGGTTGAAATTTGGTAGGGACATCTTTCTCTGCTACTGCCGATCCCTTTTTATGGGTCGCTATATTCGTTTAATTAGCAAGACGAGTTCCACAGCATTGATTATAATGACACTATTATCATAATGTCATTTTAAAGTTTATTTGCTTAAACTGACATGACATTAGTAATTGTATTTTACTGTACCTCGCTTAGAGCATGCCTTTCATCAGCAACTCACTCCTCAACAGAAAATGTATACTTTGAGAGAATTTGCATTGGATTTTTTTATTTATAAGGAAATTGCATTTCACTTATAGAAATTATTGGTAGGGACAATTTAATGGACGTAGTGATATGCCCCAACCGTATAAACCCAAACCTACACATGTGGTACATCCAACGCACAGCGTGCCTTTTCATTAGCTACATTAGTGTTATCGACACTGCCATTAAGAAAAAGCATTTTTTAACCTGTAAGTTAATCATTAAATCATTTGGCACCATGATGTGTGCATTACAGTTATTTTATGAAACAATAAAAAAAAAATGTGTAAAGTGTAAACTTGTAACATGTTGAAGGGTTGAGTGCAGGCGCAGATCAAACTAAACAGGTACACAGGAAGTTGCAGAATACGAGCCTCTGTTCGGCGTTTAATAAAGTAAACAGCACTTGAAATAACTGACTTTCAGCTGACATGAATAGATAAACACGCTACACAGAACCAAACAATAACCGACAAGGTGAAAACCAAAGAACCACTTATACACCCCTCTAATCGACCCCAGGCACGCTGATGAAGTGATGAATGGCAGGTCTTCGGCTGGGGATGCGTTGGGAGTGGATGGTTGCAGATCGGTGGACCGCACACCAGCGAGATTCAACAGGAGGGGAGGGACGTCATCCCTGGATGTGCCCCCGGACGTTACATAACTAAAGCATAAAAAATGTATTAAGTTCTAATTTGGCATCAACATGACACAACGCCAATGCAGAGAACAGTCAATTTGCATTTTGTGTGTTAGTTTAACCTCTACTTTGTCTACTTTAGGCTATGCACATTGAATTTCACCTCTGCCTTGTTTTCTTGTCAGCTGTCAAGCCTTGTCCTTGTTATAATTATGAGGGCAAGGAAAATGTCACTGTGCAAGTATTGCCTGACTTTCATTTTAATGATCTCATCTTCTCAGTTTAGAATATCATTCAAATTACGAGAAATAACGTTTTAGATTTTTTATTTATTACTTAATTATTTAATAATAATAATAATAATAATATTTTTTTTGAATTGGTAAACTCACATCTGTTGAGCTTTCCTATCATCCAAGCCATGGCTGTGATTAAAGATGCCGGACATAAACCATACTTAAATGCACCAACACAGGGGGTCTAGGTGTTGGGCTCCCAGCCGGAAGGTCATGGGTTCGAGCCCCAGCGTTGGCCTACCTGTAAGCATCCTTGAGCAAGATATCTAACCCTTATCTGCAGCATGTAATTGTAAGTAAGTTTGGATAAAAGTGTCTGCTAAATGACCTAAATGTAATTGTAACACAAAGGGGGAGCATGAAGGTTAAAGTCACATTTTTGAGGAAATTTAGCCCATACCTGCCAACACTCCCGTTTTTCCCGGGTTTCTCCCGTTTTTTTAGCCCTATCTCCCGGATCCGTCCTGGTTTGTTATTTCTCCCGGGAAACTCCCGTAATTTGCATGGCCCAAACTCCTTTAAAAATATTCGGACCAATATGTTTGTCTAATGTTGACCAGTTGCCAGATCTTGTATGAAACGTATCCTATTCACACAATCCAAAAACCATAAAATTTTCAACACGTTTTTCACCTCAACCTGGCAACCTATAAATCCCAGTTGCGCAGTTGATCTCTGCTCAAGCTTCGCTCCCTGTTAAGAATTTACATAGGCAAATCCGATTTTTCCGGCATTGATCCATATTAATTATATTGGGGAAAAACTGGAACTCATGTCAGAATACCACAGGCATATCAACGAGCCAGTCAGATTAATGGCTGTCTATACACTTAAGAGGAAATAACACGATAATAACAAATCCAACACTGCACAACCTTCGTTATGAGAATAGCTACAAACACAAATTGAACAACGAATATGTTACAATTCAGAACCTTCTCACAGAAACCGCTATCATAACATATGAATAAAACACTGGCTTACTGTACCTGTGGCTACTATGCCTACACAATACTGTTTCATTTGATGCATTAGCTGCTGCGAGCGGTGTGTGAATTCAAAATAAACTCCCACCCACCCCAAGATGAATAGAACATGCCCAGACACAACACTGGTATGGTTATCCTCCAATACAAACAGGAAGCTGCTGGATGGTTCTGGTTAAACCTGAGTTGTAGCAATCCAAACAGCTGAGTGGGTGTAAGAAAAGGCCTTAAATCAGCAGTTTAAGTGGGTTGGGGTGGATCCCCGAATGGGTCATGGGTAGAGTTGTTTTGGTCATGAACGATTCGTTCAAAAGGAACAAATCTTTTAAATTAATTTAATGATTTTTTCAACACTGTGTACTGATAATTTTTTTTAAATATCTTTTGATTGGTATTGTTTGACTGCATTAAGTCTGCTATGGATTTCCTCGTGTTGAAAGACTCTTTCTGTTTCTAGCATGAGCAAGTATCCTTTTGGAGGTGGGCTGTGGGCATATTTAGAGCCATGTCATTGGTTGAGAGAACTGACCAATTCACTTGAGTAACTCTGACCGAATGCTGTTCAATGAATGAGAACAGGGCATCTCGTCGTGAGTGACTAGTTAAGGCGTGTTTCCACTGAACGTGAAGCGAAATTTCGCTTTGCGTTACTCACGTCAGTTTGAACGCTCGATTATTTGTTTTTAATCGCGCGACTAAGCCCTTCTCTACCGGAAAGAGAAGGGCTTTCAAGGAAATGTCTTATCTTTCCGCCATTTGTCAACAACCATGGCTGACACAACTAGCGCTGATAGGCTTTCGCGACACTGCATCAAGCGAATTATTCACGCTAGTAGATTTCAACTTGAGCGAATTTCACGGCGCATGCGAATTCGTGTCTATTCGCGTCTTTGCTTTGACTTTGCATGTAATCTACTCGCACGAACAATTCACTTCGCGTTCAGTGGAAACACACCTTTATGTTTTTGGAAACCGTAAATGTCACTAAATGACCTGGTGAAGACGTTTTTTGAACGAATTCTTTTATTGAGTGAAATGATTTGAATCTTTAAAGAGACTTGAATCTGCCATCTCTAGTCATGGGATGATGTCACTAAATGACATTTCTCAATATTTAAATTTAAATTATAATAATAATATAATACTGTACCCTTCAAACTTTGCTGTTTCACTGCTACACATCTTTTAATCCAAATCTGACTTGTCTTTTTCTTGTCCTGTAACTGCATTTTTATTGGCCTTAAGGACGTGTAAAATTAGAAAACAACCTCCAATTTAGACTAAAATAATTTTAATCAAACATTTTGGTGCCTATAGCTTATACTCGAATATGTAATGTATACACAGTACATAAATATAGCTAATATTTCTGAGTGAATGTTAGTCTGCTGCTTATGCAGACCACATGCAAATGAGTTCAACAAACAGACATTTGTATCATTCGAATAACAGGCTGTGTCCCATTTCAGTTAATTACATTATTCTTCACTTTTTTTTCGTCATGAGTTTAAGACCGTTAGAGAAATGGTGAAACAGAGGAAAATGCTTTCAAAGCAAGGCTCATCCACTTTAACGTGAAATACTTCTGTATAGCTGAACCATTGCCATGCTACCATCCAACAAATTGTGAAACCAAAGATGGAGCAAATGGATGGATTAGATTGGTATTATTCTTCAGACAGCAAGTCCCTTATGGGTTATAGAACTGTTAATATATCACACAAGCCGAACTTCCATATGCACACTAGTGAATGAATGATATGTATATTAACACACAGTATTATGGTAGTTCTAAAAACAACATCTACTTTTTGCACTTACAAACAACATGTATCGTACAGTATTCCACAAGGAACTGACAAGGCAATGAAGAACCCATCACTTTCAGTGTTATAATCTCTATTGTTGGAGGTTAGAGTGGATTTAAACTGAAATAACATGCACTGTCTCTCACTCCATCCCTAGTCTGTGCACCACCATTAGAATAATGGTGTTAATCTCATATCCACGCTAAAAAATGGATTTGGGATCCATTAGCTAATTAGGCGTGAAATGACATTATCTCCCCACATGTGAACTCTATAGGAGCCATTCAGAGATAAATTCTGCCTTAACAAGACCCAGGATCTGTCAATCAGTCCTCTTATCAGTTTGTCACCCACAGGAATTTGTAATCATAAATTAATTATTTTCTTAAAGAGCATTTGTAGAAAATCAACGTTTAATATACTTTGAATCATTGCTATGATATATGTGCAGAGGGTTCAGTGACACATATATTTAGATATAAGAATAATGCTTGCATAATGCATAATGAATAATGCATAAATAAATCAAACCACAATATCTTTATATCCACAAAAGTAATTTTCGACACCAAAAAGATATAAATTACATTTAGTTAGAGACCTCTCTTGCTTTCCTAAACAGGTGGAAGTCGAAAATTTACTTCCAGCTAACAGGCTACAGAAGGAACTGAGCTAGTCTGTCTCATGGAGAGCAGCACTAAATTGGAATCTCTCTCTCTTTCTCTCTCTCTCTCTCTCTCTCTCTCTTTCTCTCTCTCTCTCTCTCTCTCTCTCTCTCTCTCTCTCTCT
>JAOEHI010000018.1:683542-699386 GCA_025447815.1 Percopsis transmontana
CTCTCTCTCTCTCTCTCTCTCTCTCTCTCTCTCTCTCTCTCTCTCTCTCTCTCTCTCTCTCTCTCTCTCTCTGATTCATTATCGCAACCTTCACATTGTGTCTGCTCCGAGGCCAATTAAGAGGGGACAAAAAAGACTGAGAGAAGAAGACCCACTGATGGAAATCAAATGCGATGGACAGGGAAGGGAGAACAGAGGAACAATAATTTTATGATGAACACTTTAGTACCCTTGATAAGTCATACTTTCTACTCCCCAAAAAGGATGAGTGATGTAGGGGAGTGAGCAAAATTAGCTTAATTTACTAGCCATCTTATGCTCAGTACTCAGTGGGTGCCCATGCAACCACACACACACAGCCACGCACTCAAATAGTCAGGGATAGTCTGAACAGCTTCGGTTTGATTGGCATGTAGATGAACATGCCTCTTGTCTCCATTCCTCTCAAGATTCCCAGACATGATAAAAACCTAATCACGACCCAAGCCCTGCATGTCCATTTTAAGATCGCTATTCACTCGAGCGCCTGCATGATAATTAAGGGGAGACACAAGAGAAAGCGCACGGCACAAGGATTCCTACGCATCCAAGCTTCCACGCTCATTGTGTGACAAGAGACGATGGCTTTGTACCCTGTTGTTTTGGCATGAGGGAGAAGTGACATTTACATTTCCAAGTAAAATGCCTGAAACAAAATATCTGTGAGGCAAGGATGAAGAATGTACAGTACCTTCTGTGTCCTGCAATAAAACGCAACTACTTGTCTTGGTTAGACAAACCAGAAGCTGTACATATCTTCCATATTCCTGGGTGTTTCAGGTCTGAAAAGCACACTAGTTCCCCCAGGTGACCCAGCTAAGAGTGAACAGATATCGGGTCACTATTCTCCTCCATGTATTAAACCATGGCCATCTCAAGGATCTCTCTGTTGCTTAGTGTTGCAGAAAGCTCCTGTTCTCCCACACAGTGTGCTTCTAACATGGCACTTGTGGTGGAAACCGGCAATCGCAAAAAATGTTGTATTGGGTTTAAACTCAAAAAGCATATACTGTACAGCACTCATAGGCTCAACATTCTCCATACCGCCCCCCTTACCACCCCGCTTCCTCACACTCACCGCTCCTTCCACCTGATTTCCTGTACATGTGTGTTGAATGTTTTGACTGAGGCAGCCCCCCTGTCTGGTGCTGTTAGGGTTGCTTAAGGTTCTGGGTCTCGTGACTGGTAGTTTCAGGGGCAGAAGGGTGACCGCAGGGCCGCTTTATGTTCTACTGACTATGTTGTATAAGATGATGAAACCATGAAATGCCGTAATGAAAGGCGGCAATAGACAACGAAATGTGCAACACGACAATAGAAGGTGCAATAGGTGGATAAGCACAGTGCAAGCAAAGACTGTCAGCAATGACATTTACATAACACAGGCAAGGCACTCGCATTGCATTATTATTGCCATGTTAGGTGGTAATGTTGATTCAAAGCAGACATAAAACACATTACATGCATTGTAATAGAGACATGATTTAAAATAAGACTGAGATTTGAGATGAGATTTTACAAGACTCAAACGTCGATATTTTACACAAAAACTACAAACTTCACACCTGAATATGTATTTCTATGTAGTAGTATTTGCTAGTAAGATACGCATACATACATTATATTGGCCTATCCGTCGTATTTGTTCTTCTGCATCTCTTGTTTATGCCCTGCGATGATTCATGTCACTGACAAACTACCAACTGCTCTGTACCATGCCGTTAAGTAATGAGATGTACAGCACTGTCACATATTATTCACAATACATGCTATATTATGCACACACACATGGCATTAAGCTAAACTGTGGCATGTTTCAAAGCCTTCACTGAACTGAATTCTAAAGCATTTGGTTGCTGACTACAAATATTCCTGCTTTGAATGGTCTATAATCCTGCACACTATAACTCCATGAATACACCTTTATTGTACGTTTCGATCCGAGATGGATCTTCTTTGGGTCAGAGGGTCAAACCTGACCTGACAAAGATCCTCAGCTAATGTTCAATTAATGCACAATAATGGAGCTACAGTGTGCAGACTCTCTTTTCATAATTGCCTCATAACCCGGAATATATATTTTCTTCTAAAAGAAACCCTGTCTGTTGAATCACCCATCACCTTTTCTTCTTGTCGCCTATAGAGAGAGAGAGAGGATTCAATTCCATGTTGGTATGGCATACAGTGAGGATACATGGGGTTTCAATTGTCTCAACCAATATACAGATGGCTTAAATCTCTTTCAGAATATTCTTGATCTGAGTAAATGAACGAGTAAGGATAGGATAGGCTGGTCTAGGATAGTCAGTGTATTACAGTCATTGCTATTTTTCAACATGGGTAAACATCAAGCAACTTACTGTTACGGTCCCAGCCTTAACCTCTGTGGTTCCCTTGTTTTCCCCTGTCTGTCTCTCAGTGGGTGTTTCTCAAAGTCAAGGATGCTTCCTTGCTAGGATGGGTCCTTTTCAAGTCGGGTCCTTCAGAGGCTAGGCTAGACTCCCTCCTAGCATTCGGTGAACACATTATGGAACAGTCTAGCACCGATCGGCGCCTGGCCCAGTGCAGTTCATGCTGGTCTCCACTCGTCTCAGTGACATGAGCCATGATAATCTCAGGAGAGCAAGGCGGCAGAGAGAGCCAGGCGGCAGAGCCAGGCGGCAGAGCCAGCAGAGCCAGCAGAGCCAGGCGCTGCAGTTGCTCTTCACCGCTAACTGCATGATGGGAAATTACTTGCTGACGACATAGGGTAGTGCTGAAATGACACAGCAATTAAATAGGTACCTTGGACTCCTTTGGTGTGGACACTGATTCAAAACATAACAAAAGACACAACACAATTTACAACACTTCTGTCTTGGTCAAAAAGGGCAATGGTATTTACAACTCTGGAGCCAAAAGAATCGTACCCTTTGGTCACCGGCCCTGTTGTTTGCATATGTTGAGTCTGCAATTAGTGATATCTCCTTTAATGGTGTGGTCCTGTCCCAAGAACTGTAGTAATCAGCAACAGGAAGTGGAAACTTTATAGCAGGTTTCCCCCAACTGCAACCGCCTAGTCTCGTCTACATTAAAGGCTCAAACGTGTCCATTGAAAAGGTCCCGCCTTCAATTCCTCTCGTACGTGCATATAGGATTGTGGGTACTTTAAGAACGCTGCAGATACACACATGCGTCCTTGAAACTCAGTCCTTGGTAGAAATCAAGGGATCCTAGACATCGGAACAGTCCTTCGGCGTGATTCGATGACGCATCCTTGAAATAGCAGCCGTTAAGAATCCTTCCTTGACTTTGATAAACACCCCGTGTGTGTGTGTGCGTGTGTGTTTGTGTGTGTGTGTGTGTGTGTGTGTGTGTGTGTGAGTGTGTGTGTGTGTGTGTGTGCGTGTGTGCGTGCGTGCGTGTGGCTCCTGATTACCATTCATCCCGCACACCTGTCCCTAGTCACACACCTGCCATCAATCTACTCTGCAGTATCAACCCTGGTTCTTCAGACACTCATTGCTAGATTGTTCAGTCAGCTACCGTGTGAAATCTCTACCTGTTGAACGTTTCCTGGGTAATTCTGGGTAATTTTGTCTCTCTGTATGCTCCAGGAACATGCTCTCCTGACATCCATCCTGCCTGCTCGGTGAAACCCTGCCTCTATCCAGCCAGCCCCCTCTACCTGCCATCCTCTGCGTACCCCAGCAACATCCAAGCTCACGCCGTCTCCATTTCCCACTACCCAGCAATAACCATCAATAAACACCACAACTTTCAACTACCTTGTCTGTAATCTGCTTTTGTGTCCAATATTCTGCAAACACTTAATGCGATAGTTTTTCAGGCAACATCTCAGGTAAGTAGAACATAACATGTTCCAGACTATAAGGAAAAGTACTGTAAGGTTATATTAGGAGTAGGATGTTACATTATTAAAGAAAAGTTCATCAATCATTTAATATTAAGACCCAGAATAAGCCATTATTGTAGGTTTTCTTTCAGTTTGGAAAAGATTTAAAGACTACATTTCAGTTTTGATTTTCCAAGCTATTTTCATGTATTTCTCTTCCTCTTTTTTGAAGCGATTGCAAGCCATGTAGGCCTATTAGAAGCCGCTTTCTTCACTCCTCAACAAAAAAGAAGTCTGATTGCTTTGGGCCAGACAAAGTCCCAGAGAGTAGCTCAATTATTGACTTTGCTAAGTCAACCTTTAACGGTCAGATCCTGCTCAGACATTGTCCTTATGGTGGCCCAAGGCCCGTTGAAGGCTCGCTCTCAGCTCACAGTCCAGCAGACATTAATTCCTCTCAATCTTCACACTCAATTTAGTCTTGAATGTTCCTTCCAATATGGCTGCGGCTTGGAATTAGGAGTGGTAAATTATACAAATAACCCCTTAATAGCATGTCGTGCCCGTATGAAGCACACCCACCAATGTGGCAGCGATTTGCAGCACCGCAAGTGAAGTAGAAGGGCAAGTCCAATCATGTACGTGCATCCTCAGTGAGGACAGTGCAGTTGGGTAATGAGGGCTGGTGCCCAGAATACCCGTGTTCCCGCAGTGTTTATTATTATTATTCTGGACCCTGTAAAGGCATCCTTACAAAGCAATTACACTTTCAATAGTGTGTAGACAATAAAGCATGAAAGCTAAAAGCCTCTGTGCCGAAGAAATGCATGCGTCTGAACATGCAAAATTGCATTATGTAATTGGGAAAATGGTGGTTCATGTTAACTGTAACGTGATAAAATAATTTAATCAGAATCTTTAAAATTGCTGCACAGCATATTTTATAGCTTAAGTCAAATACATAAATATCCCCTTTTCGTGTTGCTGACTTAAGATGATCAAAGTATGCATTTTTTAAATATTAAACTACAGTAGCTTCAAAAAGGTCAGCCACTACATCATTAAAGGGTCCAATCAACAAAACAGTGTGCCATTGTTACATTTAAGGTATTCGATAATTGACATTGCTGCACCATTTAATGTGCAAATTAGGTCTGACTCATTGATGTAGCAACAATATGGCCAAGATAAGGATAATTAAGAGAGATATGGAGTCAGCAGCAGGCTGTGTGGAGAAAGAGCTCTTTGCTGTGTCAAAACACACACAGGACAGTGATGTTACCATCAAAACACTGGACAGATTGCATGATCTTCTTCCCAGGTGAGTGATCCTTCTCCTTCGCCTCTCTCAGTGTCACAGAAAAAGGAGGTGAGAGACATACAGTATCTATATATAATATATCCAGCAATCACTTCATACTGTCAGATTGATTCAGATTGTCCAAAGCCATGGTCTGTGTTGCTCCAGTCCTTTCTTGGGCAAACTTATTGTCAGTAAAGACAGCCCACTACCCGTGGCTCTCCCACCCCCATGTCTCCTTTTGATGTGTGCCTTTTAAACTGGCTGATCAGCTGACACCATTCTGTCTCTGGCTCCTACTACACATGTACAGTACAGTAGTATTGTATGCCAAGACTAGTCTGGTCAAATCTTAGATAGATGCACAGGCCACATTTCACATGGAAACATCCTCTATACCTTATCTTCTAGTCAGACACCCCTATACAGTACCTTATCCTCTAATTGGGCAAGAAAAAACTCCCATAAAGAAATCGAAGAAAAATTAAGAAAAAAAAGGCCGCCCTTTCCAGGATGGCTTTAGTATCGACTTTAGTACAAACTTAACAATGTAAAACCAAAGTGTATGGTGCTGATGATGGCGTTAAGTGTGTTTTTTTTTTTTACCTTGCACATGTCAGTTTGACAAACATCAAGGGAGAAATGGAGGAAGGAGAAAGACAGACTGAGACACAAACTCAGAACGTCTTTCTTGTGGGCTGACAGCACGAACCACAAGACCACCATGCCACTCACTTCCTCCATAGTGCTGTCAATCAGCAACCATGTGACCTACTTAATAAAATAAGATTTCAGTTTGCGGTCTCTCGTCACTGCCTAAAAAATATCAGTCAGCAGTGAATTGGCCCATATCACATTGTGAACACGATGACGATGACGACATGTCCATGCTGTTGACATTAAAGGGCAGTTCACGTCGAGACCCAATGCCCTGCTCTCTGTTGAACATATTCATCACCGTCTGTCCACTGTCCAAACTCACCGCCGTTTGAGAAGCATGGTGTGCACTATGGCTGCAGCTACAGATAAAATGTTACATGCTATGAAAATATGCTTGTGTAATCTGAAATCATTAGACAAGAAAAAAGGTCAGTGATACTGTTGTTTATATGACCTATCAAGGTACTCTGTACTCTAAGTACTCTAACACGTAGTCATTAGAGGGCTGATGACTGACATTTCTGGACTGGGACTGGATTTCTGAACTGGGGAAATATTGACGCGAACAAAATCTTTATTTCCAGTAATTTGCTTTGCCTAAAAGTGTCTGGCACACATGCTTGTCAAGTGTAGGCTAATATGAACCCATGACAGCGTAGAGACTACTGACAGCAGGTGTTAGTGTGCTGTGAGGCTGGACTGAGCAGAGCCTCTTGGAGCATTGTTTTTAAGATGAGAAGAAAAGTGTGCCAATAGTGCCATCACGTGGAAGGCCTGAATATATTTCAACAGTATCTGGTGGTTTGTTAGCTGTTCTTGCCTTGCCTCTCATAGTAGCACACTATACAGTATATACAGCCATGGAAAAAGTAACAAGACTATTGCATATTTTTGTAAATATAATAATACAAATATAAATATAAAAATATCTATATAAAAGAAGTAATTAAAAAAAATACAAATTAATTAAATTAATGAAATGAATAAAAGGTTATTTGTATATATATATACATACATACAAACATATATAGTATAAAAAATGTGCACTGGTCTCTTAATTTTTTCAATGGCTGTAGATGAATTAGTACAAGGCCTGACTCACGTTTTACTGCGTAGGTACTCGGTGGTGTACTGCAGAGACAAATACACCGCAAAGTAGCATAATAATAATAACAATAAATGAATAATGTGATCATAGTAGAAAATGGTAAAGCCTTGCATAAGATCACCACCAAATACCCAAGTTGTATACTGTATATCAATAATATGTCATATGTATAGTATATATATGACACAATATTGATTTAATGTGGCAGACACAAAATCATGTCTGTTGTCACCATTGCCATGCACTGGGTGGAGGAATCTTTTACTGTGGGCTTCTGCAAGTCCATCAGTGGGTCTCAAAAGCAGGTTCCAGTGGATGTAAGCAGTCCACTTTGAAGGTATTAGTCAGCAGCACTCCTCTGATACCCTTTCTCAAATTCTTCAGGGTCTGCAGGAAGGAACGTTGAGCTTGTTCCTCCTCCAAAGAAGAGCAGCCTTCCTCTTCTTCTTCAATGATCCCCCCCTGTGTGCCGCGTAGGCGGGGATCTTGTTGCCGACTCCTGCAGACAAAAGCTGTGGCCAAGGACTGGGGAAACTCCTCCATCACCAACGGCAGCAGATGTGCAGGGACCGTATCCATGCTGGTCGCCATGGTGACCAATGTCTGGATAGGGGGTGAATATTCGAGATGGTACAGTGAAATCAAAGCCAGTTTTCTTGGGCGGCAGTTGGTGGAAAAGTGAATAATTTCATTCAGATGAATACAGAAAATAGTAGAAAGTTCCTTCAGAAGAGCAGCTGAAGCTAAAATTCTCTCCAGTGGGTGGTGGTTGATGGAAGTGAGTTATCCTTTTGTATCTTCTTTCCCATCTGTGTCCACACTTGTCTCTACTATGAAACTCTTCAACTCAGGCACAGTAAGTGAGTCTTCCTGGATTCAGTTGGACACTCTTTATATAAACCTCTGCCACCCACTTTTTCTTCCTCTGGGCATCCCTCCACGCTCTCTACGCCCTCAGTGATGACAGCTTTCCGGTAGTTTCCATACCAGTGCAACGGAAATGGCCCCCAGAAACAGTTGGCATAGGAGCTGGATCATACTGCTGGTGGGGATTTAAAATAACAATAAATTCTGTAGTGAAGAGAAGGATAATCCTTATTTAATTTGAAGATGTATGAGCTAAGGGAAGGGGTTGTGAAAACCAGTAACATCGATGCACAAAAATTTGTGTACTTTGTAAATATGCTTGTATGTGTATTTAATTAAGCAGCCTGGATGACAAATAGCTTCTTGTAGACATACAACACTATTACAAGCACTGATTGTATTTTAGTTCCAGAAGATGTTATATCATTGTGTGGATAACTTAATCATCCCTTATGATTCATAACTTATTAGCTAAATTCACATATAAATAACAATAGACTATAAATTAATGAAAAAATGAATACGTCAGTTAGAAATCAATGTTAACCATGTCTCAAGTTTTACAATAAGGGGCTGTTGAACGACAGCTGACAAGAGAGCTGGGGCAAGACACAGAACATGACGAACATACTTGAAAAGCATATAATTTATTAATAGTAGTAATTGTATTAATATACACATCACAGGCTGTTATCAATGTAGTATCCCCAATGTTTATTGCTGTGCATGCAAGAGGACAAAGCTGCAGAGTGAGAAAAGATGTCCAGTGTGAAAAGATGTTGCATCACTTACAGAACACAACACAAACACCCAAACTGTATTTACAATAATTGGGAAATCAAAACTGAATAGACCGACACACTCAAAGATATGAATTACTATGTGTTTTTAGCATTTGGTTGAATTTTTATGTAAAGTCATCTATCCACTAGCAATTGGAGCATACAAAACAAACACGGTTTCTTCTGCTCTTAAGACCTGAACAAAATGTTTAACTAGCAGACCTAGGTCAGTCAGGAACTCAGACATTATGTACTACTAAAGCTACTTCAAATATTGTTTGCACTTTTGTACCGTCAGCAGTTCAACCACAGAAACACAATAAAATTAAAAAAAAAAAACACAGCTCATTTGCTTGTTGTTAATTACTATAAAGCAAAAAAAAAAAAAACATGCTTTGTGACTTCTGAAATAGCTTCCACCAGAACGGGAAAATCTGCCGTTAATCAACAGTCTTTAATTGTTCAGACTTAACCCTCTATGGTACAGTGTTGCCTCTAGGTAACACTCTAGGTAACACCCATTTTTTGCCTAGAACACTCCCACCATACATCATGAAATGGAATGGAAAAACTGCAGGACCATTCTTCCTGTCCCACAATAGAAGGGCAGTCTGCCACAAGCCACAGACATCAAGCCTCCAATTGAATACTTGGGCCTGTTAAGAAACACCTGCATTGAAAACATGGTGGAGCAATCAAACTTGTATGCTGTCCAGTGTAATCCAGATAAGCCACTAAATGTCACATGTGATGAAATTGAGCAGTTTATTGGCATAAGCTTTTTTATGTCCAACTATTTCTACTTCATAGCACTAATCCCACTAACAATCCTTATTCTATCCTCCCTTTAAAAAAATCCTTTCTACTCTACTAGATAGGCACAAAGAATGTTAAGCACTTTGTAGATAGCAATTATTGACTGTTTGAAGAGTGATAACTTTAGATTATTGTAAATAATTGTTTTGAGGAGTGAATGATACACTTTCCAGTAATGTTGTGCAAATTCATAGGTGAAGTAATTTAGGCTACTATTTGTAAGTCGCTTTGGATAAAAGCGTCTGCTAAATGCTTAAATGTAAATGTAATGTCCATTTATGGGCTGCCAGGATCGCGCATGTACTGGAATTCAACCACAAGGGTTGACTGTGTAGCAAATACCATTACGATGCATCGCTGGGAGGCCATCAAGCGCCATCTCCATTTTGCAGACAACATGAAGCAAATTCTTACCTATGCTTCACTGCTGAGAAGAACGGTTTGTACTTCCATTAGCACTGAACCAAAGACGGTTGGTGTCAAATGGTGTCAATGTGTACAAATACAAATGGTGTCAATGTGTATCAGAAAAAGACACCAGGAAATTGAAGACACACATTCAAATCTAACACAAATGATGAAAAACATGGAATGTATCTCTGTCTTGATTTTCAACATCATTTTGAAGTTTGGATTTAAAGAATTTTAATGTAAACTTTGTTTAATATGTGTACTATCTTTCACGCATTCATTCCTATAGGCTGTTCCACAATGGTACAATGTTGCCTGAGGGTAACGTTCAGACAAACAAACCTATGTAAATAGTAAATGTATGCATTTTGAACTGATGATGCCACTGAATATTTAACTTGAGTATTTTTAATAGATTTTATTAAAATTTTAAACAATATCTCTCTTTTTTCATCCTTTTCCATTAGGGTAGTGTTACTACCCCAAAGCAACGTACCTTAAAGTTTACCCCCAAAATATATTTTTTGGGAAATTTCTTTATATTATGTTTACTTGGTCCATTTTATGACAAAAAACCATGACAATTATTTTTTTTTACCCACTGGCAAAATAATGTGTACCATAGAGGGTTAATACACATTATGTATTAACAATGGCCAGATACTGCTTGACATCATAGATGAAGAGGACCATATAAAGGCTAGATACAAAGGGAAACTCTTTGAGATGTTTCTTGAACGTTTCCACATGTTTCTCTTCTTGGTCCATGGTGACGGTTGCGGTACAATTCATTCATACTGTTGGTCCCCTCTCTCCGTCCCTGCCCCCCCCCACATCCACTGTTGACCAGTAGCCTTCATCCCTGCTTCTGCTTTTTGAGGTAGCGGGCCCGCTGCGAGAGGTGCATCCCCATCACATGGCCGGTGAGAAGCTTGGCAGGAAGCAGGGCTGTGGTCACCCAACCCTAAAGAGGAACAATTCAAGATCCACTGTTGGCATTTGAATTACTGGTGTATTAATAGAAAGGCCAGCGTATTCGTTAACGAATCGTTAATCACTGACCACAATGTGTTTTAGAGCTCTTAGTTTTTAAAAGGAACATAATGTAGTGACTGTCTACCTTCCCCCAACACAACACAACACAACACAACACACACACACACACACTTACCATTATGGCATGGGGCAGGTAGCCGTTGGTCTGGCTTTGGAGACCAACAGTGTTCAGCTCAGCTGCCACATAACGCTCCGGAGTAGGCTTGTCAAATGTGGCCCGTCGGATTTTGCTCAGTTTGGTGGCCACAAAAAAAGGCAAAACGCTCTGTAAGGAGAACACTCGATGTTCATGTCTTTCCATTTTTCAAAACAAAGCAACCCTTTTTGTAACTGGTTTCCTTGCTGGACTTGCTGGTCACTGGATTCATTTGTATGACCACGGTTTGTCTGATGTGCGTTTGTAGCATAAGAATGATTAGTATGACGGTAGTCTTACCTGAATGATGATGCCCTTGCTTTTGTACTCCGCTTGCAGACCTCGTGAGAAGAAATCCACAAATGCCTGTACAAGACAAGAGAGCAAGGTCACTTTAAACTTACTTTTAACCTTCTACAATGTCCTAATTGTCTCCATTGACTTGATGTTTTTGTTAACATTGTTAATGTAGTTTTACTATCTTAAAAAAAAAAAAATTTATTAAAATAAAAACTCATCGCTTAGCCATACAGCCTGCAAAACAGCTAATGTTCCGAATTAATTACCAGTGCATCTCTCAACTATTCTCTTCAATACAAACCCACTGGGGAGGTAGCTCATTGTGATGAGGCAATGGGGCTCATGGGAAATGCATTCTTCATTACAGGAAATGCTATTTTCTGAATTCTATTGAGAACCACTGTAGCAGAGATCACTTGCCTTGGAGGCAGAGTAAATAGTAAGCAGAGGTACAGGGTACATCCCACTGGCAGAAGAGATGTTAAGAATGGCCCCCTTCTTCCTGAAACAGAGAGCATGAACTCTAATAAGCAGTTGTCCCACAGAAACAGTGGTTCTTGGACGGTATACTGACACTTAGTGGTGTAGCTGTGCCAGTGCTAATCCTATCAGTAAATCTCCATAGCAGGGGGAGCCACGCTATGTAGAGCTCCTTGTGTACCTACAAAATGAGTCGATCTCCATTTCATGCGAGTGTATGATTCCAGCAGCATGCCCTGCTAATCCGAACCCTTTTTGGTACGTTATCATTCTGATACGTAAAAGCATGTAACGTCCAGGGGCGCTGCCTGGAACGGCGCCTCGCCCCTCACACTGGGTTTTGCTGGCATGTGGCTGATCCACATCCGCAACGCAGCCTCATTGTCTATCAACACTCACGCAAACCTGCGTCTTGTTTGAGGGGGGTAAATATGTTTGGGATTGCTTTTTCAATTCGTTGGATATTGTCGTGGTCACCTTTTTGTATTTCCCATGGAAACACTGGCAGTTACCCACTGTGTATTACTTATTTTGGAATATAAACGCCGAGCTGACGCTCGATCTTGCAAACGGTGTGTTTGAGTACCATTCTTTCCTCTTAACTTCAATTGTATGTGAAGCCTTTTATAAGGCCATGTAATAAGGTCTAGTCACAAAGCAGAACATTATTTTAGTTGTTCAAACCAGTCGATGAATGAGGAATCACCACCTCCTCTGTTCAGACATACATACCTCTCCACCATCCTGGGCAGAACAATACGGGTCATCTAGGGTGAGAGAGACAGAGAGAGTGACAGATAGACAGAGACAGAAGAGACAGCAGGACAGAAAGAGAGGTGAGAAACAAGACAACACAACAAGATAAAATGTTCCATTTGGGTGTGTGTGTTAAGTGTAATTCTTACCTGGCACACTGATGTAATGTTGATGTTAACCATAGTGTCAATAAACTAAAAAGAAAGGGAAAGAAGCAAAAGGGAGGCATTTAGGCCACAGCTTGAAGACACATAAGGATTTCTCTATTTAATCAGCATTACAAACCTCTGTTATTTTGGAGAAATTACATTTTGTAGTTATTCAGTAATGTTTTGGTTTGATAATTAATTTATCAAAGCTAACACAAATGACTACATATAGGCCCTAGTAAATCCCAAAAATCGCCTAATGTCTGACTGCTGATGAGACATCTGTGTGACTGAAGTTGGCCACATGGCCTTCTGTGTGTGTGTGTAAACGCTGCCCATCTATGAACGATCAAAGGTCTCCGAGAACATAATTGGAGAGGATCCACTTGTAGTAGAGCTGGCTTGATTCACACACTGCTGTTCAGCTGGGGCAATATCCAGCTATCAACAGTTCACCTCTCTGCTGGTAAATGAAGGAATCTGTGGTCTTATTCAATCATAATGTATATAGTATGAGATGTAATGTACAATAAGCGTGATATATACACTAAATTGGAGATTTGAGTTGGTACACTTCGGTCAGTGGTCTGAACGGATGCCACACAATGGAAACAACCACATCTCACAAATTTGAGTAAAAGGTTGGTTCACAAAACTAAATTGTGTACATGCTGTATTTTCAGCAGCATTAAAAAAGTAATATGCCACGTAATATGCCAAGTAATATGCCAGTAATATGCCAAACTCACACTGTCCAGATTTGGGACATTGAGGAAGAATTCCGGATAAGAATAAGAGATTCCAACATTGTTCACTGTTCAAAAACAAGAGAGACAACAGTACTATGACATTCAAAACACAGAAATACATCAACTGATTATGTATACAAGACATAAAATAATGTAAAGTGCCTATGCATACGTGCCATTCCCTCATCTGATCATTAGAGGGCAACAAAGTTCCAATTTAAGGAGCAGTAAAACAATTTGTAGATACCTTTAACTCATTAAATTAATAATATGAGTGCAAGGGTAATATGTTACAAGTATATTTAATTTCTCAGTACAGTGGTCTTGCACAGTCTCTTCAAGACACAAACACATTAGTCTTAGTTTCACACCGAACAAGGCCTTCAAACATACCCAACACGCCAATCTCCAGCCCTGCGAGTCCATCCTCAATCTTAGAGTAGATATCTACCGCACTGAAGTCTGCTGCGATGCTCTTGGTCTCCACCCCACATTTGCTCTCTTGAAAAATCATTCCAGATATGAAAGTGTGATGAAAACAGAAAATGGCAAAAGGCTGGTGGCAATTATCAAAAACTATCATTAAAACTCTTCGCTTATTGGGCTCAATATTCAGTTGGCATTCAGCTGCGTCTATGAGCTACATGCATGCAGACAGACACACAGTAGATACACTCACCAATGGACTTGGACACCTCATCCAGCTTTTCCTGTGAGCGACTGATGAGCACAATGGCAAATCCTCTGCGAGCGAGCTACAATACAAAACAGTGCTGTCAGACGTGTGCGCAAATTCACACTCCACCAACAACATAAACAACACCTTACCTCTTCAGCATACGCCTTCCCAATTCCATCAGTAGCTCCTGTCACCACTAGAGAACAACAAGACCACAAGAAACAGTTTTTAATGGGGTGATACAAATGAAAACACCAAATGAAAACAAGAAATACACGAAAATACACAATGTAAAACAAGCTGAGAGTAAAACAGTATGTCCACTATTATCAGGCCTATATGCTTTCAAAACATGATAAAGGAATCATGAGAGATAAAGTTGGAGAAACACGGAGCTCGCAGAATACACGAAAGGCAAAGGAGCCAATGAAACGGTAGGAAGTGGAAAACTGGGGTGAATAAGGAAGGAAGGAAGGAAGGAAGGAAGGAAGGAATGAAGCGAGAGAGAAAGAGAGAGAGACCACGTGGGCAGATGGATGCGCTGGCACTACCCAACCCGCAGCAGCAGCGGGGGGCTATTTTTAGCAACGTCCATCTGCCAGTCACAGCTATATTCAGCACACCTCTCGCTAAACTTAACAAGGGCGCACGGCTAGGAGCGCAACATCTTGCGTCCTCGTGTGGCCTCCGAGGCTCCAGCTGAGGACGCGTCCTTTATTCGCAACAGGCGAGCAACACATTGGAATCATCTATACATTATTCATTATATTGCAACACATTGGAGCCGTCTATTCATTATTCATTATATTTTCACATTGTTTATAGTCAGTGATGAGAAACCCTTAAAAAAAAAAAAAAAAAGCCTTGCTTTTCTTGGCTCAATTGCCATTTGGGCAATTTGTTGTAAATGTATTTCTTTGTTAAAAACGCGACACTGGGACAGGCAGGTGTAGAGACAGTACACCTCACACGGCCATTCTTTCATTCATAATCTCATTGACTCTCACTTATTTCCGTGCGTCCTCCACAATTACAGATGAGGTGCCAACTATCCTCTAGGGCGGCGCTGGGGCGAAGCAGGACAAAGAGGAGGAGGAAAGACAAAAAAGGGGACAGAGAAGATGACAAACATGAATACATGAGGAAGGGGGGGGGGGGAATTCTAGGGACAGCTCAAAATAGACCAGAGGAGAGATGGGTGGGGGGGCGAGGGGGTGGGTAGGGGTGGAGGAGAGTCTGGATGACAAGGGAAAACATTGGCTCAGCTATTTTTAGGCATTTTTAGACAGAACCATTTTGCAAAAGACAGAGAAAATAACCTAAGAGGTTTTACAGCTGA
Organism: Percopsis transmontana; assembly: GCA_025447815.1. Taxonomy (NCBI): domain Eukaryota; kingdom Metazoa; phylum Chordata; class Actinopteri; order Percopsiformes; family Percopsidae; genus Percopsis; species Percopsis transmontana. The sequence goes on from JAOEHI010000018.1 coordinate 699,005, forward strand.
AGGCATGTTCCCTTCGCTCGAAACGGAGGTCTATATTAGGAACTGGTGCAAATGTAGGTTAGACGGGCTAGGTGCTGGTGCTCACGATGGTGAGCACCAGCACCTAGCCCGTCAGCATTTGGGGCCACCATTTGTGTCTCTCAGCTTACATTCAGCTTCACTGTTGAATACTGTAATTATAACATAGTCTCAGATGGGCACTGACCCCCCACGTCACAGCTCTTCTCATAGTGATGTCAAGGCACTGAAGTACTGCAGACATATACCAGAGGGCCAATATTGGGACATCATATATCTATATCAGCGTGTGTGTGTGTGTGTGTGTGTGTGTGTGTGGGGGTGTGTGTGGGTGTGTGTGTGTGGGTGTGTGTGGGTGTGTGTG
>JAOEHI010000018.1:699486-727554 GCA_025447815.1 Percopsis transmontana
AGGTGAGTCTTAAGTCTCTTGCGGAAGACTGGCAGCGATTCTGCTGTTCTGACTGCTGCGGGAAGGTCATTCCACCATGCTTATTATTTGATTACAACCACATTTTAGTTGAGATATTTAATTAACTAAAATACACTGTACTTGTATGTCATAATGCACATCACTAGTTACTGTTAAACTGCATGTATACCGTGGCCTGTGGAAAATATACCGGTTCACCTGCTAAAGGACATGCAAACGGGAATTAATAACCATCCACACAGCTTTATCATGGCACTCAGGGTTATTTGTTCCTGGCAGCTGTAGCCAGGCGCCATCATGATGGAGGTTAGGGATGGATCATTAATTCGATAAATTTGGTTAATTAGCCTACTGCCTCCTGCCTCCTGCCAAACCTTTAATAAAACACCAAGGGATTTAACTAATCAGAGGTTGTAAATAGCATTCATGTGCACCCCCCACCCCCCACATTTTTTTGCTCTCCAGTGGGTTGTTCATGGTGACTTCATGGTGAATCTTATTCCATGTCATTAAGATTGACTGCTAGGTTATATCCTTTTTATGGTTAGGGTGTGTATTATATACTATTACCTTTTATAATTAGTTGTATGTTTTGCTTAAAACTCTGGTAATTATACAAACCTATTGTAAAGAATCTTTATCATGCATATAATGCAACAATGGAAAGTGAAGCAGGGATGCTATTTACATACCCTTTGCTCATCTCATTAATTACAAGTGTACTTTTAGATAGGGTAAGTGAGAGAACAAACAAACAAATTCCACACGTCATTAGGTCCAAGCAGAATAACCCCAGAATATGTAATGTGTAATGAACGATTGTAAAGAATCAATGATCAGCCCTCTGATATTCTCTTTAAAATCAATATGGTCCAAGCAAGTATCAGCCTATCCACACCAGTTAGTTGCCTTGTAGCAAGACAGCATTACAAGAACAGGGAGACATAATGAGATTCCTGAATAGTCTATTCAAGTAAGGTGTCAGATAGAGGTTGTGAATTCAGAAACTCAGAATTTTTTTTTAATAAGTAACAATAATAAGTTGATGTGTTGTTAATTACAGTTAAATGGAAAAAAAAGTTTCTTGGTTTATACTGCCATACGTTTAGGCCTTTCTAATGTGTTTTTATAGGTGCCTCTCACAAACAGAGAGAGAGTGTACAGTATGGTATTATGTTCCTGACTTCCTGTTTCTACCAATTCTGTTTTGACCTGTTGATGTCTTGGTAATTGATTAAAATGACAATAGTACGACCCATTTTCTTTTGCGACTTTTTCCCCCCATTATTATCTCAGAAATGTAAGAAATGAAGCTGAAGTGAGGGACTATGGGATGTCTTCAAGTTCTCTGTAATTGACGAAGGACTGGAATGGTCACACAGGGATGTGATTGCTGATGATGGTCGAATGCCTTCAGACCCTGTATCAATTATGTTGCAATCATTTATGTATCTTCTACAAGCTAAGACAGTGAGAGCTGTTGTTTTTCTTCATGGATGAGACAGCTGTGGAAACATGGAGAAATCCCGCTGGGTGCAAAAATCTGATTAAAAATGAAGTTCTGGATAAAATCTACCACAATAGTTTCTTGCAACTGCAGACTGGATATTCCCTCTGCAACATAAAATGAATGTGCCACTTTGAATCTAGACAGTCCTTACAAGTTAATTGAATTTTTAGTTGGGCGGTGCATGTTCCCTTTGAGGCATTGACTTGAACAGATATCACAGTAAAGACAAACAACAAAGAGTCCTATCTGAACGTGATGCTTTATTATCTTTACGTGTGCAATTAAGGACTCAATTACAGGGTTTAAATTAAAGTCATAAGAAATATGAATATGAAATATGCTAACGGAGTAACGGGCAACCTTGTCCCGCATTTTGTTTATATTGTCCATAATACTGACTGTAAAACAATTATGCCAGGTATTCATTTATTTTAATATAAAGGAACAGGATTTCCCATACTCTACTTGGGTTCAAAACTAGGATGGAAAACACGAGCAAACCTCAACACTGTATAGCGCCAGTATTTTCCTTCAGGCAGATCTATATTTGGGCAACCCAGTAATCATAGGCTGTGCGTTAGGCTCTAGCTGACTGTCTTGGTTTAATAAGCTTCACAGTGAGCATATTGGGAGTGGGTCACATGCCTGCAGGCTGCTAATGATTAATGAATTCCAGCGCTGTCATTCACTGTGGTCTCTGTCAGTCTCACCTTGCTGCTCAACACACTCCAGGATTATCTCAAAATGCTCTGCTGCAGAGTATAATAAAAGAAAACCGTAAAATAGTCAAATAATGATCAGAATGGAAAACTCTATCCTGTTTGGAACAGCCACAGAAAATGACTAGGATACGCTAAGCATTGAGGTCATGAACATTTACCTTACCTCAGTTACCTCTAGCCTGATATACAGACTGAATGGCCATTTTGTTACCTCCTTTATTCAGTTTGACAATTGCCTTCCAAGTTAGCGGTTTTCTGGACACACAAATGTACTGTGGGGATATTGATTTGGAGATATTGGAAATATTGAATTTTCCATATAATAATAATAATAATCATTATTATAATATTAATAACAACAACAACAATATAATACTATAACATTTTAAGAAAAAATAAATAAAACAAAATGTCTCAATGCCATAGAATGTTATGCTTAAAGCAAAAATAATACGAGAGTGAATGGTGCCATGCCTGCCACTTGTCATGTAAAATGTGTACACTCAATACCCAAGCTTCTCTTTTGCTGTGACATACTCCCACACACAGTCTGTTCCTCTCCATTCTTATTTTCATTGCCTGGTTAAACATTCTGGATGTGTTCTTTAGGGATTTGTATCTCTTAATGAGGCATGCAGCAGTGGTAACAGTCGAACTTGCAAGGTACACTCAAACATTTTCCTTGTCTTACCAATGACTAGGTTTATTGTTCATAATGTATTTTTAATAAGACATTAACAGTTACTTACATCTGTTACGGACATCCATTACTTACACCGTCAGTAATGGGGTCCGTGTCTGCCTGTACTAAATCATTTCACTAAGTGCAGTATTTTTAAGTCTTGATTATGATGCTTTATGCTGTCTGTTTAACACTTAAACATACACAACTTAAGGTCTTGTTTTACAGGCTGGGACCAAAACTTTTATTCTGTTCAATAAAGTGTTAAATATTGGAATCAATTTGTAGCCTGTGCCATCTCTTTTGATGTTCAGAATACTGTATCTGAGTGCTTATTTCAAAACACTATTAAATATTTATGCATTCTTTGACACTGCGAATTGAAAAAAAACCTGGAAAGAGAATACCTTCCCCCCCCCATGGTCATTCTTTGATATTGTATATTTGTCCTGAACATAAGACCTGAACATCTTTGTAACGCTATTATAGTCACAGGTTGCTTTTTAGGGGGGAATTTTTGAGTCTGTGTATTTGTGGGCATTTTGTTTGTCATTGCACATGCATGTACAAACATGCATATATCACAATACACTGTAGAGGCCCGTACCGTAGAGTTGGACTATGATGAACAGGGAAGTGGATTACTTCATGTCACAAAATAATTACAAAAAGTCAAGTTTGAGGTGAGCTTAGGATACTTTTTTGGATGACCCCGTTTGTTTCCATTTTAATCAATTAATAATCGATGGAGTCTCGACAGTGGAGCTTGCAGAAACTCTGAACAGAATTGTTTCGATTTTGGTCATAAATGGGGTCCAGGTCCAAATTGGAACTGAGCACGCTAGTTCCAGTTTCACTTGGGCTCATTATAATTATTTTCATTTTGACAATAGCATGCTGCATCTGCTTCAAGTATTGAAACAAAGGCTCTTTTTCAAAATACTGAGAGAAAATACAGTATATAAAGTATGTATACTACTCTCTGCTTTTCAGGGTGCAAACTTTTCCAAAGGTCAAAAAGACATCTGTATACCTGTAGATGTGCACACACACACACACATTAGAAAACAGGTTTGCATTTCCTCCTTTGAGATTGAGAAAATCTACGTTTATTCAATATCTGAACTCATCTATGCTGTAGAGCTCTTAACAAAGATACTGTATATTATTCCAATAGTCTTCTAAATAAAGCAGGTCTTGTGACTTTGTGCTGGTTATTTTAGCTGTATGGACAGTAGACAGTAGTAAGGCCTCACTTTGAAGTAAATGTTTCCTTTGGGACTGGGGAGAACCCAATGCTGTCCACTTCTCCAAATTGCTACAAGACAAATCCTATCACTATATACTGTAAAATACCTGAACTTGGTTGTTTCTCTTGTGTGAAAGATATTCCATGGAAATCTCCTATTCTGCATAGGTGTATTGTTGAGCTGATAACTGGAAGGAAAACAACAAGGAAAAAGACTAGGTAATCTTATAAAACAAAGCGCAAATGGAATAGATAACTTGACCATCTCACTGAAGTCTGTTCTTGAAATCTGGCATTTTCTTTTAAATATTAGCTGATCTTTAAATGCGTTTTTTTTTCAGTGTAGATGGATAAATCACTTGAAGCATAGCTTTGTCAATAGTTGTGACACAGAAAAAATAACTTTCCAGTATTTCCTGCCAGCATACTTACCCGCGATAGAAGTTGCATCAGGATATCCAAGGATATCCATATTATGCTTTTTCTCTATTATGGTTTCTCTGGGGCTTGGGAAGACCAATTACAATATTAATAGCAACTAAAAGTTAATATTTTACAATATAAAAAGATATTTACAGTTATATAATTTGCCTGAGTCTGTCATAGCTGACTTTGCTCTGTCCTGGTTCGCATCCTACTTGTCAGATACCTCCTATTAGGTCTTGTGGATCCCTGTCTAAACCTGGCTCTCTCAACACAGGTGTCCCCCAGGCCTCTGTGCTGGGGCCCTTACTGTTCTCTTTGTACGCCAAATCTTCCGGCTCTGTGATCTTATCTTCACTGTTAAGACCCTCAACTGTACCTCTCTTTTCCCCTCTCCCACACACAGGTAGTGATGCACATCGCAGAATGTCTGACTGACATCAGTGCTTGGATGTGCATTACTTCAAGCTCAACCATGACAAGACAAAGCTACTCTTTCCCCCTGGGAAAGACTGCCCTGACACGGACCTGTCAATCACTATAGAGGTCCCACACAGTCTTCCAGCCCAACTGTAAAGAAACTGTCCTGCACAGCTAAAATCGTAGATTCTCTCTCTACAAGAGGATGCAACCGTTTCTCAAAAGATAAACTGTGCAGCTCCTTGTCCAGGGACTGATCTAGACTGTGCCTAGACTACTGCAACTCTCTTCTAGCCGGGTTACCTATCTCTGCTTCTGGACCCCTGCAGTGAATTCCAGAATGCAGGGGTCTGCTTTATAGTAGAACAGTCTGCTATTCAACCAGTTCTCCCATGTGACCCCCCTCTTCTGCAACCTTCACTGAGTCCCTGTCACAGCATGGATCATATTCAAGACACTGGTGCTGACCTACAGGGCAGTAAAAGGAATTGCCCCATCCTAGCTCCAAGCAATAGTTAGGTTCCAAGCCCTAGCCCTAGAGCTTTGATCTACCACCTCAGCCGGTCAGCTGGCACCACCTATGAGGATGGAAGAATAGCTCAAAGAATGGCTCTTCTTTGTCCTGGCACTACAGTCAGTGGTCCTGACAGCTTAATGCAGCTGTCAGGACAATAGATCACTACTAAAGATACAATAGATAACTAAAAGTACTTCTAGGTATATAATCACTCCAATATGTGATGTTATCTCTAACTTAAGGTACTTAAATGTCCAGCTCTGATGACTGTCGATGTCACAGTTCTATTGGTATGTTTTTACCAATAGAACTGTCATTCCAGCCACTATTGACAAAAGTACACAATGAAAATATAAAATGTAAAAATAGTGATTAATACCCTGGTAAGTGAGCAGAACACATTAACTGTTATTATTTCAGAGGCTGATGTTTTCTTCCTTTAATTTAAAAATGTCTACTATTTCTTCAAAATACAGCCCATTCAGGCCACACAAAATCAGCTTTCTACAATTCACCTGTCTTTTCTTAAAGATTATTAGAACAGTTCTATATTTTATCTAGAATGACAGTCAAAGAAATGCCACACCTGTGTGTGTGATTGCTTATACAAGCTGCCCAATAATCAAACGCATGAGGACAGATTTTGTAACCAAATTTACAATGCATCCATGTGTTAAGCCACACCCACTTGGATGTTCAATGGTTCACAGCAGTCATGTTGTTTGACACTAGCCTGGTTTATGTTTACAAATCCTGGTCTAAAGATCCTACAGTTTTGTGCAGATCCAACAGTTAGCTCCCAAGAACTAGCATTTTAAGTGTATTTTAGAAAATGACTACATTTCAGAACTCAAACCCACTCACACACTAGGCGATCACATTACCTCTAGTATAGACAGGTTAAACTGACTTACATGTTTTATTACAATAATACAGTTATATAGGTCATCAGATTACTCATTTTATGGTATTGTGCATTCCTAGACCTAGATGTTTTATTCCCCGCCAACATTTGGGTACATTAACTCATGGATCCGATGTATCCCAATCAGATGTGCCATCAATAACCTGAAAAAATATTGACATCAAGTTGCAGAATGACATGGTACATGTATCTGTTGTAAGTAAGTATGTAATGCTTTCTTCATAAGCTTTAATTGGTTAGGCTTTAAAGCAAAACAGATTACAAAGATCATTGGAAATGGCTTGGAATGCTTTTTTTACCACTTTCCTGTTATTAAGAATTTAAAATGCACAGCCCGTTCTTGTATTTTTTAAAGTAATAATGCATATTCGAAATTAATCAAGGTTATTCTTAAATTAAAATTTAATTCAAAGACATACTTCATGAAGTCTGTCTCAATGAGTAATTATCCATCTTGTATGGCAGGTTGAAAGGAGTACAATTGAAAAAAGAAATCCACTTTGATTCAAATTTAAATGGTTTATTTAGCAATATTTTGCCAAAAATACAAGTGTTTTGGACCTACTGAACATATCTGTGAATAATGGAGAAGTGGATTATGCTACAGTACATGAGTAATTTGAAAGGATGTTTTGATGCCAGTTGCTTTTTGGGAGCTACAGTACATTCTCCAATTTTCATCATCGTATCATTTTTGGGTATTCCTAGGATTGCTGTGGCACTTTATCATTTTGATATACTTCCTACTGAATTAGTATCTCCATCTGTGGAACAGCATTGAACTCCAACAGAGTCCAATATATCCTACATAAATTACTGCAAAGAACCCCCCCCCCCCTCCCCATGATGATTAAAATACACATTTATTTCACCGCATTCACTTCCATATATTAGCATAAAATAAGCAAGTGTTTAGTATAAAATATTAGTTATTTTAATAGTTTCCTTCTGCCTGTTCTTTCCAAATAAAGTATTCAAATAATTTATGAACACGTTATCTTTAGTGCTTGACAGCAAAGTTAATTAGACAGAACCAAATCCTACGACACATTAAAATTTGTATCACACTGCAGTGTGAATCAGCTGAAACACGATAATTGGGAAATGTAAGGCATCAATTGAGAATGATAGCTACAGTACCATCTTTGAGATGCATCATTGATAGCACAATACCAGGACATGGATGGTAGGCTGTAGTGGAACTGTTCACTGAGCAGTCAAAATAGATACAATTAGTTACTTTAATGCATTCAATGTGTGTTATTAGTATTATTTGAGGATTTGAATTTTGTAAACCCAAAAAGCTTAAAAATCTTAAAGTCGAACTGAAATTTGAAATCTCCTCACTTTCAGTGGAAATTATATGCATTAAAACGATATAATAGTTACAGTATTGTATTATTTTGTACATGTATGTGAAAATGACAGCTAGGCTTCGAGCCTCTGCGAGGGCGATCCCATAACTTTGCTTTTGCACTTAGCCATGGTTTGATTGACAGCTGAATGTTTGCATTGCCAGCTGGGAGACTATCATCCATGGAATGTTAGAAATGAATATTGTTACAATGTGTTAGATAAAATAGTTTTTATTATCCAACAAGCAGAAATATATAGTGAACTGTCTGTCCTATTACAATCAGTCTGGAAGGACTGATTATGTGACATTAGCTGGTAAGTTTGTAACCTATTATGCTTGGATATCTGTTGAAGCTACAGTAGCTATCTAAGCTAACTTGGTAACCCTGTTTGGAACCAGCATGACTGCGACGGCATATGTGCTATTTTTAGCCCACCCACACTGAGATAAAGTATTCTGATTGGTAATGTTAAACAAGTAAGATCACAAGCACCAACAACAGAGATGCTAAGCTAATGCCTAAAAATCCACCTCAACTGCACAAAAAGACATTTAATTTAAATTTCTTCTTCCTGGTAATGACGATTTTGACCAAATGTCTATGCTTTGGCCAAATACTGAGCAGAACATAAATGCATTTTTATTTCAGTTCGACTTTAACACTGATCTTTCATTATATGACGCCATTATATTACCAACATCTGCTATTTAATCTGTACTATATAAAAAAATCAATACCATTAAAAGCATTACATTTGTGCCATTGCGAAATGTACAAGGACAGAAGACATACAGAAAAATACGTATACGTATTGAAACTGTAGGTTTAAAGATAAACTCCCTTTGCTGGCGTAAAGGAGCATATACTGTTGGACTGTATTATTGACTATTGTCAATACAAATTCACAGAAAGTGGAATTTAAAAGTCAACATTTGCTCTTGAAGATTCAGTTCCCGTAGGTAAAACAGTCTAGGATATAGGGTAAAGAAGGTTTCGTTGTTGTAAAATGTCAACTTCTCATGTACTCAGCACATATGGGAAAGTATCTATCCAAGTACAGTTTGTTACATTATGTGAACTCCTTCAAAAGATCACATTATTTTCATGTTGAAAGTTAGTGATGGCTCAGTTGGACTAGCCTCCTCCACCTCTTCTTGGCGTGGCACATACTCAATCTCTGTGTTTGATTTTGCATTCCCCTTTCCTCTACTCCAGAGAAAGAGAATAACAAGACAGAAAAGAACAACACCAAGAAAAGAAATGAATCCCATAGTGGTGGCAATGATTAGAGTCTTTACATCGAAAGGGAAGGGAATTGTTGCCCTGGTAACATTTGTACCTTCCTCGTTTGGTTGGTTTAAAATAAAGGCAAATGTTTTGTTTGGTTGATGGGGCCAGTTAGGAGAGTAGCTATGCACAAAGAGGTGTGCAAGTTTAGTGTCATTACCTGCTGCATTGCTGGCAATGCAAGTGTATGTACCGTTGTCCTGGATTTGGGCATAACGCACCTCTAGTGTGCCTTCAGTAGACACAGTAAGTCTTGACCCAACAGATTTGGTGGTTATAAACTCCTTCCTAGGGGATAGCCACATTATCGCAGGGGCAGGATCACCCTCAGCTTGGCAAGTGAAATGGACGGTGGTTCCCTCATCAACATGACTTTCTTGAACTATGTAGTCTATAATCTTCGACCTCTGGCAGGTGAAGTAGTCAGAGGGGAGGATGTCAGGGAAGTCTTTGAACTCTTTTCCCTGCACGGCCTCAGGTGAAGCACATGTTGGTTGCTGTTTGTTAAAGTTGAGCCTCCACCGTCGACGGAAGACCCAGAGAAGGCGACAGTCGCAGGCCAAGGGGTTATCATACAGAGCCAGAGTCTCCAGGTTGCCCACTGAGTGAAAGACAGATTCCTCCAGGGTGCTCAGGCTATTGCTGGACACATTGAGAATTCTGAGGTGATTTAATCCTCGGAAAGAGTAGGGCTCAATGGTGGCTAATCTCCCACCAACCAAGTGAAATGCCTGAAGTTTTTGGAGATAGTATAGTTGGTTCCCTTCTACAGTATCAATGGGATTGAAAGACAGGTTTAGAAATCGAAGATGACCAAGGTGACGGATAGCTTGGTAGGGAATAGCGGTAAGATTACAGGCTGTTATGGACAGTGATGTGATGTTTAATCCAAGCAAGCATTTTGGGGTCAGGGTATCAAGGGCAGGCATATGAGAGATCTCCAATGCTCTGAGGCGATATAGCCTCTTGAAAGAGTAATCTCTTATGATGCTAACATTGAGATGGCGTAACCGAAGAGACAAAAGGTTATGCAGATGACTAAGGGCATCAGTGGGCACTGATGCCAGATTACATCGCTCAATGTTTAGGCTTTCGAGGTTGCTGAGGCCATGAAATGAACGATGGGAAATGAAGACTAGGTCATTGTCACCAACCTCGAGAGCCTTTAAATTATACAGATCCTGGAACATATAGTCCAGAAGAATCACTATTTTGTTCTCGCCAATATCCAGTTGAGTGAGGTTGCTGAGGCCTGTAAACACTCCCAACTGAATGAGTTTGAGCTGGTTGTTACGCAGCCCTAGAGTCCGTAGGTTGACAAGATTGCTAAATGCCCCGGGCTCAATCGATGATATTGTGTTTTCATTTAGCTGCAGTTCCTCCAGCTGAGGGTAATTGATGAACTCATCTGGCCCTAGGCTCTTCAGACGGTTTTTGCTCAGGTCCAAGAGCTTTGTCTCAATGGGGATACCTTCAGGAAGAGCTGCCAGTCTCCGGCGGTGACACACGACTGAGCGCTCCTGAGCATTACAGTCACACCTGGAGGGACAGCCAGTAGTGGAGCCGGACAGGACGGTGCCCAACATCAAAACCAGAATGGGCTGCCAGCATGCCACCAGGTAGCTGTGCCCTAATGCCTCCCCAGTCACCATCCCACTTCTTACCTATACAGAGAAAAAAAACGTTTTAGTGTTATACAAAAGTTACCAACATAGCAAAGTCAGACACATAAGATACAACAAAAAGCATTTCTTAACATCTAATGTGTATCTGACTATGCTATCCACACAAAGAACAAGCTGATCATAATGTGCTAGCCTAGCAGTTTGCTGGGGTGTAGACAAGTCTCTCAACTGACAACAAATATGACAGGCTGCGAGAGATTATGTTAACGCACAGACACAGCCTGTAAATAGTTTGTCTTTTCTGGGAGCGCCAGCACTGTGTTTAGTAGACAGTGGTTGAGGTAAAGCATTCATGATTTGTGGATGAATGTAAGTACATTACTACAGTGTATGTATTTACATCTGTACATCATTTAATTGGCAGACTACCTTATTGTCTGGCAAATCTGGCAAATGTTGCCATAAAATTGGTATGATAATAGTAGAAGTATCACTGCTCGATTTGTGTCTAGAATTACACTTGTGGATAAAACCAGTGTTACAAAAATGTTCTGGAAATCCAGAGTTATGAAGGTACCTTGATATACTATGAATAGGTAGATAAATAGTGTAAGTGTAATCGGTATGTGTGCTAAAATCATGTTTCTCAGAAAAATTACTCAATATTGTCCTTTTAATCTTTTAGGTAAGGATATGACTCCTATTAAACACATCAACTAAACCGATACCAACTCTGATACTGCCTTTTTTTGTAAAAAAAAAATCACATATTAAATATCAAACATTATTTTAGCCACTGGTGGCCTTAAGATGACATCAAGAGATATTGCTGCCAAGTTGTGATAAATGAAAACAGAGATTGTCAGAGGACTTTAAATCCCTATTAGCTTTTGGTTCAGAGGCCCTTCAAGTTGTGAAAGCCTTCAAGCTCGACTTCCCTCATCGATCATACAATATGAGCCTCAGCTATATCTGTAGGATGTGCTCTTAGAAAGACTGTAAGTAAAGTCCGAATAATGGCTCTCTGCGCTTTATTGTTATTGAGGAGTCTCTGCTGAGCATTTATTTTCTTCACCGTTTATGCATTATTCAAAAGGTGCATTCGACAGATGCATTAATGCCCCATCTCTGCTTTGTTAACCTAATGCTTAGTTAGATTTTAGAGATAGTATATATTTTTTCACATGTACTGTATTGTTTGTGGTTGAGCTATAACGTCAGGTAGTAATATTTTAAAGCAAAAGGTTCACATTTAGAGGTTTCTATACATTGTGTTATCTTGTGAGTACAGGCAGAAGGGAAAGCATCAGATTTTTTTCAAGAAAGCAAATCATGTGTCACTAAGTATTATGTTTGTATTAACAAGGTCAGGCAAATGGTCAGCAAATTGCTGCAACATTAACTACTGCACCGTCAACATTAACCATGCACAAATGAAATTCAGTTAAAGGATGAAAATTGTATTTTGTATTGTTCTGAGTTAGCCCATATTAACTGAAACACAGCAGGTGAGATGTATTATTTGTGAAGAAAGTAATTCAAAAGCACAAACCGTGTCAAGGGAAATATGAATGCATTTCTGTGAAAAGCTGCATTACTACAGCTTTGGTGCATTAACCAAATCCAGGTGGGTTATCCTCTTGTGTGTCAGTGTGTGGATACATTCAAAATGGACAAATACATTTTTAATAATAATCCTAACATCGACATTGCAGAAAGGAAATACTGGATTGCTAAGCAACTATTGAATATTTAAGACACAGTTTAGGGCCAAATATTCATCATGTTGTCACAGCATGCATGTGTGAGCTGAATCAGCATTCTGGATTGCTCCAGCAGAGATATTTGAAATTTGAAGCAGCCCATTCGTAACACAACAATGGTTATTTAAGAGTGCTTGACTTAATTGCTGTGATGGTTTGTACGGCCCTCTTAGGTTGTATGTCACACTGTTGTGGCATAACAAAATGTATTGAACTTGACAATGAAGTTGAAGATGCTGCTGCTTGTATTGCATAAAAAAATAGGCCTTATGATGATAGGATGGAGGCAGATTGGGTAGTGCTATAAGCTTTATCTTCCATTTCCTAATATACTTTGTTTGCTTTGCTGTATGTCTGGAATACTTAGCCCAATGTGTCTGCGTTGGGGTATTGTGAAAAGAGGTCTGTCAAAACATCCACAAAATTTTCCTTTTTTTGTGACCTCCTACTAATTTCTGCCTCTCACAAATTATATTAGTTTGTGAATTATTATTGTGTGTGCCTTTTCCTATTTTCTGAACAGATACATTTTACAGTTCAATGAATTCAAGGCACAAACTAACAAAACACAAGTTCACAAATACCCTTTATGATAGTTATTTTTTTAAATGTGTATATTTTTCAATGATGAAAACGGATATACTGTATATATTTCAAGACATTGGTCACCTTGCATTTAAATAATAGCATTAATAAATTCACTGATGTCACCGCAAATAGAGTGCAAAACTTATTTTCACTTGAAGCCTACATGTCTCGCCGTCCTTGCCTGCCTCCTACATGCTTATCCTGTGTCCTGCTTGCATTCCTTTTCATATAGTAATGACCTTGAGAAAAATAAGAATTGACATTATCTCCTATTTTTCCTATTGCTCTTTTCTCACCGGGCTACTCATTGTGAAATTCCTTGCTGAAAGGCAAAGTGGAAATCATTTTTCATTACCATTTGTCCCCTTCACTTTAAATGTCTTCATATCCTTTCTGTAGGCTGTATGGTAGCCTGGTCATCTGAGTAATTCAAGCTTTTGTGCCTTGTTGTTGTAATGTGCCTATGAATGTGACACTGCTGAAGCCACATCTGGTAATGAGTGCACCTGTTACTATTGCCTGCCATATAGTGACAAAGTTGGCACAAACAGTTTCTAGTCATCCTGACTATTGATTGGCTGCAGCAATAGCTGCAGGCTGTGTTGTCTGTGCTAACTATCTATATTTTAAGTTAAAGAGGAACGCTTTCATCATCATCAATGCTGCAGACAGATAGCAGAGACAATCTGCAGTTTAAATGATCTGCTGTTTAAATTAAGTCAGGCAGGTCTGGCATTTTACTCGTCAGGTTTTTACCCCAGCCCCAGCTAGGGTAAAATGCATTCCTGGGAGATATTGACACATAGACTGACTGACAGCTTCACTGTGAGTAGACATTGTACTACTGCCCCAAGTGGTCATACTTGAACTTTTAGGTTCTTGTGGGGATTTGATGCAGAAGAGTGACATATACAGCAGTATCACACATTGTGCCCATTGAGGCATGTTGCAAAGGTGTTGGCAGTCAGTGTGGCAGAAACTGGTGTGGAAGAAAAGATAAATAATTCCTACAATCTTTAAAGTTATTTCGGTGTTTTCGGTTAGACAGCCTCATCATGCATATGACATGAATAGTAAAATGAATAACATTTAATTGGTCTTATGAACATATCCTATATTTATTCCATAGCACAGATAGTCTGCTGGTACCAAAAACAAACACCAATTAACAATGGTATGACAACTGAAAAATGAATAACACTGTAGATTATACTTGATCAATGATACAACAATATACATGCAAATCAGTGGGTTAAAACAAAAAAACATCTTCATGTGGCAAGGATTAATATGCCTTCCCTTAAGATTGATATAGTACTGTAGGCTACAACAGGCCATCGCCTACAAATTGTAGCTTAAAGCATAATGTTCAAACATCATATCTTTGATATATTATGTATTTTTACGAGCGATTTAGCCATATTTCACTTCTTTCTGTACAGGCCACATACGTTCGCTGCAATGAACCAGGAAGAATAATAATTTAACCATTACAGCCAGGAAATACGACCACATCCGGAGATATTTTTAAAGCATTGATGTTACAGACTTCAAAAAGATTTTCATTTTGGGTGAGTTAGAGGGTGATTTTTCAATGGCCCTGTTTGTTCCCATTATAACCTATGGTGTTTTAACATTGAGATTGCCAGAACTCTATACTCAATTAGATTATGGTCACAAACTATCAGTTGGGAGAAATTGGAAAATGAGGTCCAGGTCTAATTTGAATGGATTTTCTAATTAATGTTGGATACACAATTAACACTAAAACCAATCAAAAGTACATATTCAGGGGAGGCCCCAGCCCATTCCCAGCATGGGATAAATCTGATCTGTGTGAGCACCCCCAAAGGTGACATGCAGGTTGAAATGACCATAGAATAACTTCTAGAGGCCAAGCCATTAAAAGACAAAGGACCCTATTGTATTTCAGATTTATTCTAATTATTCTGTCATGGGAGTCTACTGCAGCCCCTAGAACCCATTGTCTTCATTTGAAATCTGGCAGTCATTGAGGACACTTTGTTGTGTCCACATACCAGATTTTAGGTTAGTCCGTCAACCCTTCTAGCGCCACCAACAGGTCAAAATCCCGGTCACATTTTTGCCAATAACTCTTAACTCCCTTAATTTTACCGCACCCATTGAGTGAATTTTTAGGACATGGTCCATTTTCACTAAAGCCTGGAATACACTACAGGACTTTTAGCCAGATTCTCCGACAATTTTCACATCATGCTTAGACGGAGTTGACTGCACAATGTCATGCTTGAGCTGGGCTGGTTAGCTGCATACATAATCCTGTAGTGTGGGAGGGTTACAGACCCGAATTTGAGCCTCCCAATCGGGCCCAACCTCCATCGGGGGGCTGCTCCGGGAAGATCAAACATGTTTGATATTTATCTCTGCCAACCGGCCAGGGTCCTGTACTGTGAGATGATCAGATATCACCCCGAGAACACGCACCCAATACAACCAATGAGAGGCGTTGTGTGTATGTGCATCTTGAGAGTGTGCAGGTGAGACGAGCATTAAAATCACATCACAGCCTAGTTATTATGTTCTCACTGTGACCAAACAGCTGCAGCCAGATCTGCCCTACAATATCTAACAGTAATTCTATAAGAGATGCTCATTTTTTCATGGAGACCCATTACTGTAAGTCACTGCTCCCAGCTTAAGATGGAAATTATAGAACCATTATCCCTACTTTTCATCGGGGGAATCTGGTTTTGGAATGGAATAGAAGACAGGGTCTAAATTCAGTCCCAAAGGCAATTTTACACCGGACAAGCTTCTTACTGCCCTTTGTCAACAGCACAATGAGAAACTTTGTGAGAGTTTCATACTAAATCACCCATTTAATAATCATTAATGTTCTTTCTGGATTCCGTTTTCATATCAATACTCATAAATATGCAGCAGGCTAATCAAATCAACTGGTTAATTTACTGCAATGAGCTTTGCAATTCTTCTCTTTTCCATTTCATGAACTAATTGACCAGAATTTCTATTCTAATCAACAGACAATTATTGCTCCATGAAAGCACAGCAAACACAGGGAAAAAACAATGCCCTTTTTGAAAGACATCCTTAAGACCGTACCCTAGCCCATTGGGGGGGGTGGGGGGCTCACTACCAACAGCATGGTTGTAAAGTCATACAAATGCTCTGACAAGCTACTGAAGGTTATGGATAGCATTCCCTTTCCCGCCGTCTATATAACAACATATGTACCAGACACATTCATTGCAGCCATTCTGCCAATCCAAACCTGCACCAACATTGTTTAGATATAGAGAAATGCAATAGCTAAATAGTAAAAATTAAGTAGTGGGCCACATTGCCCTGAATGAAAATACAGTATATGTATACAGTAGTACTGTATATATACACTAGTAATATACACAGTAGTACTGTACATACTAGTAGTATACTGTATATACAGTACAACTATACTGTAGTGTGGTGTATTTCTGTGTGCCTGGAGATTGTACCATAGTTCTGAAATACTTCTTTTGCAAGTGTTTTTCAAGAAATTCAAAATGGCAGAAAATCCATAATATATTATATTGATGCAAATTACTAGAGCAAGGATAGCTCCTTATGTGGATCAAATTCCACATCAAATAAAATTGTGGTGTAGCAGAAAGAGCTTGGAAAATGCTTGAACTTTGATCTGTAGTAGAAGCCTCCCTCAGCCAGTGGGATTTTATAAATCGGGAAATAGACGAGCAGCAGCAGCAGTCCCTTAGGTTCTGTCAAAAAGCACCAGTGGTCCCTGAGATGTCACACATGAAGGATGAACTGGCAGGCAGGCCCCAATGTTTCAGCATCGGGGGAGAATAACAAGCTGGACAGTTCACAGTTTGAACGCTAAACCCTGAAGTTACAGTTCAATTCTCTAAATAAAAAATGGAAACAGCTATTTCTCTACTCTATCAGCTATTAGTACTACTACTAACACCTCTATTTTCAACTTAAAATGCTACATTGATTTATTTATTATACGGTAGCTATTTTGGCAGTTCAGGTTTGGAATGTTTTGGGCAAATTATGCTCTACTACAGGTTATATGCCAGCACTTGAAGTCATTTAAGAAGAGGAGTAAGAAGAATCCTTCCTCCTCCTCCTCCTCCTCCTCCTCTGTCTGTCTCATATATATTGCATAAATCTGGTATGATTAAATGAGGAGGGCTGCTGCAGAGGAGCAACACTGTGACCTTCTGAATGCATTTGTAGAACGCAAATGTGAGTATCCGGTGACTGATCTGGCCGCGTCTGTTCCCCAGCCTCCAGCAGACATGCAGGGAACACGTGATCGTGATCATAATCGTCCTCGCCCCATCCTTTTTGAGGCGACAAAAATGAGCCATTATGTGGCAACACCGTGATTCCAGAAGGTTCCCCTTTTCAGCAAATACATCTGTAATTTCATCCTGCAAGGTATCTGGCTGTTAATGTCTTCTTTTCAGGACACAAATGACCCATTATTTGCTGGACTGCCCGGGTTTTAAAAGTTTATCAAGATGGACTGTAATTATCAATATAAGGCGACTAAATTAAATTATAATGGAGCACACCCTTCTTTCTCAACATCATTAAAATAAGGGTTGCTCAAGGAGAGAATCGGCTACGTGCACTCTCGCCATCAAGAACAGCCTGGTTTATAACACAGAAGGGATAGATGGGGCCTTTTTTGTAACTTAAAGCAGCAGTATGTAAAATCTAGTATCATTACATAGTTTTATAAGTAGTATAGAATGTCATTGGTCAAGGTATTTTGATATTTTATAGCTTAAGCATAATACCTGAGCATAATACCTAATAAATTAATACACACCAGCATTGTGTTTTAATGCAG
Source organism: Percopsis transmontana (assembly GCA_025447815.1). NCBI lineage: Eukaryota > Metazoa > Chordata > Actinopteri > Percopsiformes > Percopsidae > Percopsis > Percopsis transmontana. The sequence goes on from JAOEHI010000018.1 coordinate 717,441, forward strand.
ATCCGAGGCTCATAACTGGACAAAGCACATACATGGAAGCACACGCACACAACTGTGTAAGTGTGTGTGTGTTTTACAGGGATCTGATTTTTATTCCCTTGGTCAAATTTACATCAAATTACATCCTACTAAATAGAAGTATATTTTTGAAAGCAGCTGCCATGTAAACATGACTTCTTTTATTAAAACAGCTAAAACATAACATGTTATCTTTAAAACACAGCAGGGCATGACATGGTGGGAAATGTGCAGAAAGTCAACAAACACTGGGAATATTTTATAAACTGAATATTTACCAATATAAAATGACATATTACTGTATTTAACTAATCTGTCAATGGTGGGATCCTCTGAGAATAAAAATTAGAAGCAGAACTTCAATTAAAACCTTTTCTTTCATGTTCTCTCTACTGAGGCTACAGTACGTTTCACTGACGAGGTGAGTCTAGGTGAAATCTATTGTCCCTGGTTGGTCTTACCTGCGAAACCCCCATGCTGTCTGGCTGTTATTTAAGTCAATCAATTCAGATATGGATTTAATACTGTATTCACACTCAAAATGAGGATAAGCCCACCATCCACAGCACATGCAGCCAACAGTACTCCTGCTCAATGCAGGAGGAGTAGACCTACAATATTTACATTGGTGTATGAGATCAAACAACTGACGGCATCTAAGACCTATCTTAATTCCATTTTTTCCCTAAAACAATAAACTAGGATAGGAGATGATCATATCTTGCTGTAAACATGGTTGTTGACATGGTAAACAACGTTGCCTGCTCCATTCAAATCTGGATCTAGACAAGGCAAAGGAAAAAAACAGTGCATCCATCACTCCGCCGGTAAAGATGGTGTGATTGGGTGGGAGTATATTTCATTGGACACACCAGACTCCTTGGTAATAATGAAGGAATGTGTCAAAAGTCGTAGGAGATCTGTATATCACAGCCAACCAGGCACCTCCTTTTATGGCAGCAGGGTATTCATTTGTAAATTGATTTTGTTTGGATTGGGTTTTTTTTTCCCCGAGCATAATAATGCTCCATTTCACCAGGCTGAGATTGTCCTTAAGTGGTTCTGCCTAATGCCGCGGCCTGCTCAGTCACCAGATCTCAATCCAATTGAACATCTGTGGGATAAGATGGAACACACTATTTGGAGTGGAGAGCCATTACCAGCCAAGTCAACCCAACTGCGTGTGGCATGGAAGTCAGCATAGAGCCAAATCCCAGTGGAACAATTTTTATAACCTGGCTGAGTCCAAGCCTCACCATAGAAGCAACTGAGGCTTGTTCAGAGGGCAACTTGGGGTAAAACACAATTTTAATATGGCATCCCTAGTGTTTTGCATAACAGGCGCTGTGTTGAGATAGTATTGATAGTATTGAATTTATTATGTCTGCAAAGCTTGTGAACAGAATACCAATTGTCATTCATTTAAATGTAATGTTGCCATATCATCTAAATCATTTGGGGGTTATACAAACGTGTTAACAAGGAGAGATATACAGACAGAGAATGTTTCAGAGCCAGTCATCCAATAAGGAAATAATAATATAAACCTTGCAGACACATACGGCACCATATGCCTACTAATGTGGTGTTTTACAGTTTAAAGGACCATTACCATAAAAATTAAATAATTTAAGATGCTTATGCCTCATGCCTCTTAAATGTGTGCTACTGCTTTAAAACGCTACAGAACGTTGGCGAGAGGTTTTACTATATGCTTGGTCTAAAATGTTGAGGGCCTGATGTCAGATTATGACATGTGCCTCACCCAGGCAGATGTGACATGGAAATGTTACTACAAGGAGCATAGCTGTTGTGATAAACACTGACACATCAGGGCTGTAAATAACTACCGTAACGAAAAATACTGGAAATGTCGCCTTTAAATAAAAGTTAAGAATAGGACTTCACATTACCCACCGTAACTCTCTGGCATATGCTTATATATTTACTTTGGAACCCAACATCCACAAATCTGCATAGATAGAAGGACAGCACCTGCAATTTCCAGATCCCACATACTCCTCCACATCCATGTAAGATACAAAACGTTAAATTACAAATTGGGATGTTTTAGTCATATTGCCCTCATGGGCACTATCACTGAACTGTGCACGGTCATGGAAAATTTTCACAAGTACTTCCACATTGAATTTTCAATAAGGAAGAGCCTTCAATTGTCAGCTTTCCTGAACTGTTGACCTTCAGGCCACTGGAATTTGTGCAGCTGTCACACTTTACATTTGGTCAAGATGCGTACTGAAGCAATTTGAGAGGGAGGAGATGTTTGAAAGGTAACTCATGTGCTATATGATGCAGTTGAATCTAAAATATTTACTTTAGTGAGCTAAAGCATATAACAGAGAATCCTGCTTATTATTATTCCTAGCTGGGACTATAATTAAGGTGAACTGGGTCTTTTTCAAAGCTCATACATCAGCATTAAGAGAAAAATCAATGGCCATACTCGAAGTACAATACATTGTTTTAATTAAGCCATTTATGAAAGTCAAAATGTTGTGCTGTAGTAACTAAAACATAGTTTTGCTGCTATACTCGTATGGTTTGGCATGCTTAAGGGGACAGAGATAATGACAGTTTGTAGACTGAGACCACCTTGAGAGAACTGTTGCCAGGTAACTGGTGATTTTTGTTCCTCACCCGATCACTAAGTATAAGCACGAGTGCAAGCAATAAACATGCATTTAACATTATAGGAGAATTCCAGCCTATATAAATTGTTACAATACGGACCCGAGTACTGTGGCCCAATTGAAACCTTTTCCTGCTCCCAAAGCTTCATTATGGAGAGCAGACGCTCAAAGGTGTGTGTGGTTTTGAACAGTTTTGAACTGTTTTTAAAGGGAGGAAGACTCCCTCCATCTACTTGCCTTAGCACTGCAGACACTACTCTGAAGACGCAAAACAATTTGGGGAACAGAGAAGAGACATGTATCCGTTGTTTGACCTACTTACCTGTAATAAAAAAGACCCCAGCCCCTGTCTCTCTCTACCTGTGCCAAATGAAACACCTCTACTAGTATCCCTCATCACAGTTGAAACACAAACTGAAAATGCACTTACACTTACAGCTCGACAGATAGGTCTAAGGCAATACGTTTATTGATGTTCACGGGGGGATGAGGACTAATAAGGGAATAATAGAGAAAGCAATGGTCCTGGCAAAGCACTCACAAACACAAGCACCCTCTACTGCACAGCCTCACACCTTGAGCATTATAGAAAGACAAACACCAGCGCATTTGCATGGAGATGCATTCAGTCACAGACACACACGCACTAACATATGTGTGTGTTCCATACACAGAAGCCTACAAGCATAGCCTACATAGCCCCCAACAAGATCTGTGTGAGTGTCTTGATGCTGGATGACAAAGCACAAAGACATGAAGAGATCCACAGTACAGAAGATTTTGTTTTTTCATCTATTCCTTTCCTATATGACATACTATACACTTTCAGACAGGGCATTCATTTCCTCCCTGGCAATTCCCCGGCCCCACCACTGCACCATAATAAATCTGAACCACTGCTTCAGTGCTCAAAGCCCACCATAGAGACAGAACACTTACCAGGACCGTCATGCAGAGAATTCTAATTCAGGCAGCTCCATGTTAGCAAGGATATTCAGAACGCCTCAGAAAGCTCGGAGACAGGGATTACAGATACAAACAAGAACAGACTCAGATAGGGGGGGCTGAAAAAAAGGAACGTAAAGCGACGCGTGTCCCTGTGTGAGGGGCATTTGACAAATGCCGCCGTCCTTTCCAGATGCGCTAAATTCGGCAACGCTGATAGGCTGACATGTAAACACACAGGCAAGCTCCGCTGGCTCGCACGCACTCACATACATGCTGCACCTAGCCGACACAGAGCGTGGTGGGGGAGAGAGAGAGAGAGAGAGAGAGAGAGAGAGAGAGAGAGAGAGAGAGAGAGAGAGAGAGGAAGAGGGAGGGGCGGCAAATAAGCGAGCTGGAAGGAGGAGCTGCAGTGCCATGGGAGAATGAGAAGCACCGCGAGCAGGGAAGGGTATGAAAAAGAGATGGAGAGAAATGCTCTCTGATGCGCTGGCTGCATCCTCACTCTGTTTGTTTAAATGGGGCTCTCGCTCCCAACTTCGTCTTCATTATCTGAGAACGCGTTCAGGAGAGGAGGGACATCAAACCAATGAATGTTGGGGGTGATGGGGGAACAGATGGAATATAAATGGGAAAAGAAGCAGGGTGATGTGGATTAGAAGAACAGAGGGTGTTTGTGGAGAGGGACATCTGGCTGGAAGTGTAGGTGATGTCACTAGTGAAATCCAATGCCTCCATTTACAGACCTCCACCACACAGGCAGGAAATATGGGACTCTCTAAGGGTGACACACCGGCTGAAGAAAATGGAGGGCAAGACTGGATGGAGCTCTCGTTCTGCAGTCTGCAGTCACCGGTTCTGGCCTATGGCTCATGATTAATGGTAGCCGTAGTGCAGAGCAGAGAAATGGTCAGACAAACCCACCTTTGCTGGAGTCGGGGTAAGAGGCACAAGCCCAATGTCCGGCCAAACGCCAAGGGGGATGTGACACTGGCACACACAGTCTGGCAGGGACCAGTGAGGACCTACGAGGAGGGGGGGGGGGGGTGGGGGGGGGTTGTTTTCGATAAGGTGGTGAGGGTTGAAGTGGATGGGAGTGGACATGAATGTTCCTGGACACCCAGCCGTATAATTACTGTTGTAACAAAGCCTCGTCCTTGGAAGGCTTTTCATCTTTTATGAGCACAGACAAGTGTAGCACTCGTGTCACTGTATTAGAGAAACAATAAGCCACTGGGCCAATTCTAGCCTGGGCATATTCTAGTATTCTAGGTTCGAAGGAGCGGTTGAGCTATCTAAAATAGAGACTGGAGACTGGAATTAGAACAAGCCGGCAGTTTACTGACAAAATACAAATCACAGTACATATACAAAATATTCACAGTAGGTGGACGGCAAATGAATCACACTTAAACCCTATTTGCTTGTCCCTTCCCTTCAGAATAGGTTGTTTAGGTTTCAAGTCAATTAACTAACAACTAGTTATTGTTAGTAAAGACCGGTCTGTATTTTCCTAGGTTAACAACTTAGATTTAACAGGTTGAACCTATTTATTTCCCTTTCAAGTTAATTTATTCTCTTATTTTAAATGAACAGGTAAGTGCTCTTACACATCCCTTTTTTCCCTAGGTTAATCGACCCTTTAAGTTTAACCTTTACAAAGGAAACACAGTCGATATTAACCACACAAACATCAATATCGTACAATGTTTGCAATTATAAATCTTAAATGCAACGTCACACACGTGCAGGATATTCCCTTCAATTCCAGTTCAGTATCTCAGTTCAATTAGTTCCACTCTGAGAGTGAGGAAAACCCCCCTACTGCAACAGTGGCGAAGCAGTGATTTGGGTAAGTCAGACCGTATGCAGGTGATGTGGTCACTAGGATGTCTTTCAATCTGTGTAGATCCTGGGGTGGCACGCCTAAACCAAAAGCCATAACTGAATTTCAGGAATTATATTATGCTGTTGTTGTATATTTTGACTACGCACAAAAAGTAAGAAAATGTTGTGTTTGGTAGATTATTTCTTCGTTGTAACAATGCTTCTTGGCAATAAATCTTATACCATTGGAAAGCCTGATTATTTCCCTTAAATGGTGCCACATTTGTAAGAATGCATTTGTGGGATGAGCAGCAGAGCTGAGTATGTGGGTTGCGGCCATGAAAAATTGGCCCAATGTTGGCGATTTTATCAGGGTGGTCGAAGCGCCCCAGGGTTAGGCTGAAAATCTTTCAAATCTTGCTTCTGAGACATAGCCATCAGACTGCAGACATGAGGAGGGGGCTTGACATGGAACCTGCAGCAGTAGAGGAGTACTGCAGAGTAAGAGAGGTTAACCACTATCCTTGTGGGTTCCTAATGAATCCTGACGCACCATGGATGGGATTGTGTACGATCCAAAGGAGCAGCCAGTGTTTGGCCTCCTTGAAATTGAATGCCCGAATGTAACAAGCTGTGGACTGCCCATACATTAATCCTGCCCTTACATTAATCCAAATTTTCATGAATGCGCTTAAAATATGTGAATCTGTTGAAACCAGCTGCCCTCTTGCTATCTCCTGTTGAAGGTTTACATCGTTGGAACTAAAAAGTCAAAGCCAAATTTAAGAGAATCTTCCATGGCAACTACAACTAGCCTACTGTAAATAGGGCAGACCAAGAGTACAGTGGTCTACACACTCACCAGCAGCCAGTAAATGGGGGGCTACAAAAATCAAACAGACATTTACAAACAATAACATATTTTTTTTAGTATTAAATAATTCCATCCTAACTGGGAGGGGGCTATGCTATGGGCGGGCCTAGGCCTGTCAAAGCCCGTCCGGTGGCTTCGCCACTGAAGCATATTAACCTATATGCGATAAACGCGGGTGGAGGGGGCAGTGGGGTGGCCAGCGATTTTATCAGGATGGCCGAGGTCCCCCAGGTTATGCCCCCCTCTAATCTAATATCCAGTGCGTGCGTCCTGTCTCATATACGGCTACGGGCTACACACACCCTGATGTAGAATCCAACTCCGCTCCAACCTTCTGTGAAATTCTCCCGGGGGAAAAAACGTGGCGTAGGCCTACAGGCCATACAGAAAACATAATTTCTTTATCAGCGGTTCTTGTTATTTTGCAATCATTGATATAGGCCTATACATTTTTAGTCCACAAAAGTATGCCTACTTAAATTGGCGGTGGTGGAGTATTTTTTTAGATGTTTTATCTCGACAGTTAGGCCCACTAAATATAACACAAAAATTTTTTAGAGAAAATGTTAACAATTTTCCAGAACTACTGTAAAACGAACTTAAATAGCCTACTAAAAAAAACACACCTAATCCAAACTCGACAAAAACAAGGTAAAACTCATCAAAACTATCATGGTTAGTGTTTCCACTGGTAAGCTTCAACAATAATCCAAATCGCGTTATGTTGGAAAAATTACTATTCTTCAAGTTAGATGTGAAATTATTCTCTGCTGGTCTCACTCTACCCTGAGCTACTCTACTGTACTACAGCTGCACTGAAAGGACAAGTTCAATTAAAGGGATCGTCAAACTCTTCCTAAATTTATTGAAAACTTGATAACAGAGTACTTTGGCGTTTTTTATAGGTTTGTAACACTGAAGATTATTTATGAATTAATTATTTACTGTTATTTATTCATGATTATTTATTGCTCTATTTGAAACGTGGGTTACACAAGATCACACAGCTGGAGTGAGTCAAGGGTGGCATTGATGCATTAATAAAGTACAAAGAGAAGGAATTATTTAGGTAACTGCCATGGGAACAGCAACATTAAATGAGATGAAAGATAATCGCAGCTCAGCTGTCAAACAGCAAATGAATGCTTCTGAACCACATGATACAAAGCATAATTGTTTTGTTTTTCATTGTTGTTGTAAGGCATTTCCTCATGGATGGCCATTTCTCCACATAAGAATTAAATGGATAATCTTAGAGGAACCTGTCCCAGGAGAGTGTGTATAACAATGTTGTAGGGTTTTCCAAATCATGATCACTGGCCAGTCCCATGCAATAAATTACTATTCTTTAACATTACCATTCATTTACAATTCTACCATTTATTCCAGAGCTTCTAGGAAACATTACATAATCAGATTTGCCCTATTTAAAATGTTAAGACCTAGAAGGGTATTTCGTCTTGAATTCTCTGTTTCTCAACTTGTGTGTCCCGATCCAAAAGTGGGTCGCGAGCTGGTGTGGAGCTCCGTCAAAGTCTAACTTTAATTTCATGTTTACTGAACTTTCAATGGTGCACTTTTATGAAAGGTGTGTAGGTGTTTTTAACAGTGCATATAGACAATATGGATTATGACACAAATTGTGTTAAATCAATTATAGTGGTTCAGAAATAAAATTATTTTTGGGGCGTGACTTAATGACACATTTGGTGTTGGACTCCCAGCTGGAAGGTCGTGGGTTCGAGCCCCAGAGTTGGCCTACCTGTAAGCATTCTTTAGCAAGATGCCTAACCCCTATCAGCTCCATGTAATAGCAGCATGTAATTGTAGCGTCTGCCAAATGACCTAATTGTAATTGTAATTAATGACCAAGGACAAATGTGGATACTGAGGTTAGTCTAGTTGAAAACTGCTGTTCTAAACAGACCTGCACTACCTTCTTTTTTGAGCAATAGTACATGGGCATTACCAAACCCATGACCAACATACTACACACTGTAGAATTTTGGATTCCACCGTCAAAATCCACTTAAAGCAGAACTGAATTGATTTGAAAGCACTGAATTGATTTGAAAGCACTTAATATTGTTGTAAGGAAGATCAGAGTTGAGTGCTTAACGCAAGTTAAATTCCACTTTAAGTATCTGTAGATGAAGGGGCAGAGACAGATTAGAACAGGATCCTATGATCTGACACAGGATTTGTGTACCGGTATTATATAAGGTATAAAAAAAGATCAAGCACTTTTGAGCAGGGAATAATAGTAGGTCATGTGCAAGGTGTGCAGCTGTATCCCATGTTCATCTAAACTGCATGCTGAAAACATCTCACTGATGAACCAGGAAAAAGGAGAACTTTAAAATGGTCTGAACATGGCACATTATTCACTGCATTTTAATAATAATAAAATAATAGACTACCTAATAAAATAATAGACTACCTAGTATCCCCATTCTCATTTTTTATTATAAACCCTGATAAATCACCTTCTACAATAGAAAAATATATGGTTGCACTCCCAATAGTATGTTTTTTGTTTAAAGGAGATAGGAGGCTTGAATTGTGCAGTCCAGTCCAACATTGGTGCTGAAAGACTATAAATGAATGGTCATCACACCACAACACGTATGGTCAATATAGCAATATAGCAACAGACCCACATACTTCCACATTCAGTCCAAAATAGTTGGCTGAGGGACATTTTTGCCCCTCAGCCTGCTGGTCAAATAATTCCTGTGTTTTTCACTGATGTGAAGACAAGTGTAAAGAGAACCCTGCCAGTGAGAACATCACTGGCCGCTGGTGATGTTCTCACCAGCGGCCAGTGATGTTTAAAGTGCTTAAAGTGTTAATGCCATCTGTATACATCTTCTAGGTTTATTCCCTCATAGTACTGTAACTATTTATTCATCTGTGAATGCCCCAGCTATCCCGAGGTTGTCACCAGATCTCAATCCAATTGAACATCTATTGATGAAATCCCAGACAAAACTCAACACAACTGTGGGAAGCCTTTGAGTCAGCATGGGCCAGTGTCCCTGTGGAATCCACTTAACACCATGCTGAATCCACTACCCGGCAAACTGAGGCTGCTCTTAAGGCAACTAACTCAACATCAGAAGAACAGATTTTCTAATGGTGTGTTCACTCAGGGTACATGCACACATATTGCTAAGTTGTGCATGCTGTCTGACATATTACCATATGAAGCAGATATTGAATTTCTATAAATGGATTTCCATATATTCTGGAATTGGGTTTTTGGAAGTGGGTTTTTTATGAAGCATGAGTTGTATGGTACAATCCACAGACCACAACACAACAGCCAACGTGTTTCGAATGATTGAAATGTCCATGAGCCAGACACAGAACCATATCTGAGCCACGCTGCCTGTTCATTCGCAGCCCTATGACAAAATATAAACGTGTGACCAGGAGATTGAAAGAACACAATGTAGTTTATTCTGTGTCAATGTATGCGCCTTCATGGTTAAATTGCTGGACAGATGTTACAAAATAACTTCCAGATAATGTAATAAACATACATGATAACGTAGATCTGCTTTTTTTGTTTAGCCAATGTTTACATTTAAAGCATTTAGCAGACGCTTTTATCCAAAGCCACTTACAATTAGTACATTTGTCAACAGTTGAACCGGGTAACCACCAGTTTTACAAGTAGATAACATTCTCCAAAATAAGGACAGCATCATGTAACAAGTTTACTTTACCTATGCATTTGCACAACATTACTCGGATATTTATCATTTAAGCCTTAAAACAGTTTACAAATTACAAT
>JAOEHI010000018.1:727654-797445 GCA_025447815.1 Percopsis transmontana
GGAGACCCTACCTGGAGCCCAAGGCTCCAGACAACACAGCCCTCAGGTTCATAGGAACACACAAACCTCTCCACCACGATAAGGTGATGGTTCCCCCGGAGAGGTGGTCTTAAGTGAATATCAGTTATGCCGCTGTAACCCTATATGAACACATAATGGAGTGTTGTTTCTTTGTTTCCTACAGAACTGTAGGAACTAGTTGTATTTAATTGCTCTTTCCTTGGAACAGCATCTACAAATAAGGTTGGTTTCACAAAGCAATTCAATGAATGCAAAAATATAGTGAAGTACATAAGATAGTGAGTTATACTATTCAGTCTGACCTTCACTTGACACAGAGACTGATCTTAAAAAAAACTCATGGACTGCCACTTGCGTAGTTATCTAATGATTGTGTCACTTGTCATTGAAACCTTAAAGAAGTCTTAACTATATATTTTCTACATCTTTATTCGATCTTTTCACCACACTAAAATCATTCATTGCCACAAAAATGTCATATGCATATCAATTAAATCAGTGCTTAATTTATAATTGCGTACCTATTTACTGTAAAACGTATCTCCTTTCCAATGTGACCTGACGTCCTATACCAGGAAATAGACCTGACCAGAGAAAATCCAAGCTTTCCTGTAGGGCCCCATCGAGATATCCAGTATATCAACTTGTATGTATGTGTATGTATGTATATGTATATATAGGGAGATATACCATAAGGTGCCGTCACTGGTCCTCTGAACATTATTAAAAAAAAATTTCAATGTCTGAAAATGTTTTTGTTTATTGACAAAATAATTAATCTCAACCAAAGCTTCCCTGTCAAGCAGCAAACAGAAAGCAGCAAAGAGAAATTGTTCCCATCTTACACTGTCAGTTAAGGGAAGTCATTCACCATTTCAAGGTTAATGGCAAATCGTTTTGAGGGAATGTCACAGCTCTTATAGAAGATTACTGTCCAGAGACAAAACAGACTTGAAAAGCCCCATGGATCATGAGAGGTTTGATGTGGAGGACCAGCAGTCAAAAGATCAGACAAAAATGTTATAATTGCAAGCTTAAATCTTTTCAGTGAAATGTCATCTGCACTTACGTGTTTGTCTTTATCTGTTAGATTGTATGTATTTATTATATTTATTTGCATTTAAATACATCAAAAAGCTATTTTTCTTTGCATAATCAGCAAATAAAGATATTATTACAGTATTTATCATTATGCAATTTAGTATGTAGGCCTATATAAAAACTTGTGTTGGGCAGGGTATTTCAATGGTGTACTGTATGTAGTGTATGCATGCTTAATAACTTAGCAGAATTCAATTTAGACTTCAGACATGACAAAACCCTCATTTACGAGGATACTTTCAAAACCGTATTATTTGAATGCATTTCCAGGGCACGTGATTGGATAAAGGAAGCACGTGCTCCATTTCAGTGTGCATGTTTCAGGACCTGTCATAACGCTGCTCTGCCACACCTGGGCAATAAATACATGCTACCCCTTTAGGCTGCATGGTGGTTCCTAATTCATAACTAGGGCTGAACGATTTCGGAAAATAATCTAATTGCGATTTTCTTTTTTTAACCAATATTGCGATTTTTAAATTCGATTATTTTTCAAGCTCTCCATCTAAATTGTATCTCATTTTATAGTATGACCAACACAATATTACATATGTCGGGTAATATTTGGCTTAACATTACTCGGGCTGTAGTACAGCGTATAGCATGCCAAGTCAATGCTTCCTCTCCAGAATTTTGCATTGTTGCCAGATACAGTTGATGGTTTCAAAAACTGAGCCCAAAACTGAGATCAGTATTGTCATAACTGCCATGATTATTTACTGTAGGCTACCATACTTAAAAGCAATGCACATCTGCATTTGAAGCATATCACTTAATTGAGTAAATAATAATAATTGTTCAGTATAAGCATAATGTCTGCTGGTTTTATGTAACACTTACATTTACAAAAGGTCATCTTTATGATCTGCTAACACAAATTCACAGAAAACATACAATGATCTAGGCCTACTCTGGCGCTGTTAACTTAATATTAGTTAACTTACAGCATCTCCTTGACTGTCTAAATGAAATGGAATAACGTTAATGTTATTAAGCAATCCAACTGAGATCATATTAATGTTAATGACATCAAAGCAATGAATCATGTTCAGAATCGAACATGATTGCGATATTATTGCAAATGCAATTAATCGTTCCGCCCTATCCATGCACCAGAGATTTATAGCGTTGTAGAACCATCCTTTTTTTGCAAGCAACGCAGCAACGATGTGCTTTGCTTTACGTATCAGTCTTGGAACTCTCAATTGAAAACCGAGCCAATAGGCTATAAATAATAAAAATAATCTTTAGCAGGCAATTGGTCCATCTTCAGATAATCCGAACAGGATAGATGTGTGGATGACTTTAAGAACACAGGAATTTAATTGCTGTTGGAATACACTGGATTACCCACCTGGACACTGATTAGTTGATGGTTCTCTACCTCTATGGTTTTCAGTTGAGAGTTCCTAGACTTGTATCAGAGGTGGAGCCAATCTTGCAAAATCAGGATGGTCTTACCAGATATTTATCAGATATTTAGATATTTATGTAAAACCACAAATAGTAAGTATTAAAAAGTACTACTTTTTGTGGAAGTTACTACTTGTTAGACCATACTGTAGCTCCCTGTTCTCCTTTTGGACATTGTCTAGGGATTCAATCCTCAGAGGAGGAAGCCAGACAGGCTGATGTTAAAACCTGATATTTCCCCTAAATCTCAACAGTATTTCTACCTGTTGCCAATTATTTTGAGCCTTCTACGTGGAATGGCATATTTAACATTGTAGGTTCAGAGTACTTTGCATTTTGGTAGATAATAACCATCGGCTTTGGTATTACTTCCTTAGCATTAACAAACTGTCATTAGATTCCCTAAAGGGATTTGTCGTACCCTACCAGCCCTTTTCCACCATCTGCCCTATTTCTAGGATTCTTATGAATAAATGATTTAAGTAGGCTAGCCTTTATTTGCTGCGCAACCTTTACCTGATTTCTGTCTCTTGTTATTCTGGCTACATTTTCTTCAGTCTTCTTAAATGTAATCATCGAATTCTGTTCTTCTAAAGAAATTCTTTGAAACAATTGTTTGATCTCTTCATCACTGTCATTACTATTGTAATGTAATATAATACAATACATCACATATACAAATACAGTGTGTATATATATAAATATACCTTCATACCTTCATCCCTCTCTCTCTCTTAAATTCCTAGATTCATCCTTCTCTCTATACACACATGAAAGACCGGATTGGGACTATGTATCAGCTGAAGGTTAAAAGTAGATGGGACAAATGCCATTTTTGTAGTTGTTTCTTATTTAGTATTTGGAAAATCTTACCAAGGTGCGAACAACTTCTGTCTTGAAAGTTAATTATCAATTATAGTTAGCTAAATAGATGTGTTTTTGAAAGCTTAAGTAAGGCATCTAAATGTGCCTTTAGAGAGATTTACAGTAGCCTATGTGTGGGAGAACAGCATAGACACGCTATCCTTTGTGCATCACTAGCGCTCTGAGCTACTGATGGTACCAGTTCTCAGGGTTACAACCTCAGTTTAAAATCTGTTTTGCTAAACAAGCATGCCCAGGGACTTTTTTCCTTGTGTGGCCATATGCTCTTTGACGATGCTGTGGACATGCAGAGCCTACCTTAGGGGCAGTGGTTCAAATGGGGGAAAAGGCAGCTGTAGCACACACAGGCATGAGGTTGGAAAATCAATATACAGTGCTGGCTATGACAGAGAATTTTCAATTTTCTTTACTACACTGCTGGAGGTATTTTCAAGAATTACATGTCGTCTTTAACCCAGGGGTGTTGCAGGGATAGTAATAGGACATGCAAAGGCAGATTATGTACAAGCTGCTGTGAGCTGTCTTTGCTTGTCGTGGAACACACAAATATATCCAATTGTGGCGATATTAATTGGTATAGTGGAATTAAGTAACATAATGTTAATCATTTAGCTGTGGAAATTGTACCTGCAATCTGCCTGCCGTTTTCTCAGTTTACATTTTCTATGTCCATCTACGTGATTTTCTCTCAGACAAAATGAATGCGATAAATTACCACCATACAACACAGCGTATAAGTCTTGGGAACTGCCTTGAGAATTCATGGGAATTGTTTTCATTCAGAAAAGCAAGCATAGCACTATATCATGTTTATTTTTAGTGTGCAGTATTAGAATACTTTACTGAGAATACTTTTATCATTTCTTACTTTGTTTTTTCATGAACACCACACTATCTGAAATGAGTAGCTCTTTCTGGAATTGGTTTCCCTGCCTACAGCTTCATGTTAGTCTGACTATCACCATTTGATATGTAGCTGTCTTAACACAGCTGGATTTAGGAGACCCCTTGGCCTTTTGTCTATCTCTCTCAATTTGTGTCTTTATTTGGAGGGGAGTTTTCAGCATACTATGTATGCAGTGTGCAACGTGAAGACGTGAAGATGTGAAGATGTTTGTGTTAATTCTATATTGACATTTAGTTAAAATGTACCCCTTAATGGCACCTAGACCTTAAAACCCATTTACTAACATTATTCCTCATATAGCCAAGATGGGTTCAATAATGCCCTGAAGCAGATTAACACTGTTATGGGTTAGCAGCGAAAATATAACGGATATTTTCAATTAATTCAAAATTATTTCCGATTTAATACATTTTTTATCTGAGCTCTTTGTCCCTGCTGCTCAACTTCAACCAGTGTTTTTTTCTTTCTCAAAATGAGGCAGAAGTGGATGGACCTCGGACCCTCTAGGGTGGTCTGTAAGAATATTTTGTAAATTTTAAAGATAAATGCATCAAGCAAAATTTAGAGGCTAGGCCTAAATTTGTGCTCTTGTAAACAATTTGTGTTCTAGTAAACAATTTGATTTCCAGGAAATCAGTGTCACCCAAATTTGGTGCTGATGGTGTACAACACACTATGTCTACCATCGTAAATTTGTATATAAAAAATGGGAGAAATGTCACTTTATAATGTTTGTAATACAGCTGTATCGTCAACTGTCTGCTGAAAAGCAAATGTGTTAATTCTAGCTTACTTCCATAGTTTAGCCTAGCTACTCAGGCTGATCATTGCTACTTAGACAAACTCAGCAGGGAACCTGATGGAATTTAACACAGGGACAGAAATCCAACTAGTGCAACGCTTGACCATGCACTTTTTGATTCTTCTATTACCCCCAGTTTAAGCATTCTCTCTGACGGCTGCTTGCTGGGCCTTTGGAATGCGATAAGGTCTCTGCCTGACGACCATTCTCCCCAGTATATCTGAGAACATTTTCCCACACTGGGCTAACAATTCACGGGGGTCCTGCAAATCCAGTAATCCTCGGGCCTCCGGCCATAGACCAGCTCAGAGGACAAGAGTCCAGTGGACCTTTGGGGCACTTCTCTTATAGAAAACAGAACATATAGTAAGAGGTGATAGCAGTTTTTCCGTCAGTTTCCACTAACCTACCTACCTAACATTTGGGTTTGATTAAACATTTTCACTAAGCCATCCTTCTGGGGGTGGTATACAGATGTACATATTTGTTTTACCTTTAAGCTTTTACACATTTCCCCCCATCACTTTAGACATGAAACGGGTACCTTGATCCATCAAAATCTCCTCTGCTATGCCCACCCTTAAGAATAGAAGGAGGAATTCTGGACCAATGATGTCCATTGCCAGGTGGCTGAATGGGGTCTTGATGATAGGAAGATTAATCAATGTCAGTCATTTGGCACAATGTTGACAGTAGTCTTGACTGTTTGCTTTATGCCAGGCCAAATTATCCACACCAGAGTTTTCTCTGCCCCTAGGTGGGCCCCTAGGAGGTGGGTAGGAACCAGGTACAGAACCTTCAAGACAAATAAGAGGACAAGAAACTGTTCACCATCTTTTATAGCAAAATGTGGGTATGTGGTGGTACTCACCACAGGATGTAGGCTCCTATCTATCACCTTCACATCCCGTAGTGCCTGGACCAGATTTGGGTCATTCTGCTCTGCCGTAGAAAAATGGCCTGGTTACCAGGCCAGACCCCTCTTCCCCAAGGGTACATTTTTAGAAAACCTCCCCAGAGGATGCCTCCTCCAGTTTGGCAGGTTGGTTTTAATCTCCCCCCTCAGTGGTGTCTGTCATGCTTGAGGGGTTGGTCTCTTCTCCTTCACTGGCCGAGGTGGTCGGTGAACCTGCTGCACAGGCATGGTAGGGTCCCTTGCCCTTGAGTCTTCTTTTCCGAGTGTAGCCTCATAAACCCTGATTCCAGTATTTCTCGAAGATGAGACGGTCTCTCCCCATCAACACAGGCACTGGTAGATTCTCCACCACCCCCACACGCAGGGTGGCCCGTCCTCGGGGGGGGTTTGGATCTGCACATGGGAGGTGGGGTATTCCTTAACATCGCCATGGACACAAGCGACCTGGACCACACCTTCCACTGGATCACCAGCAAAGTCTGGCTGCAACAGGGTCACTTTGCTACCAGAATCCAGGAATGTTTCAGTGTCATTCCCCCCAATCCTTACTGGGAGGAATGACGTCCTTATTTCTTTCTGTGCCCAGCAGGAAGTGACATATAGGCAAGATGGGGTAAGGGACATCGGGGCCAGGGCAGTCCCAGGTGTAGCAGTGACTACCATCCTGCTTAAACCCTACCTGGTGTGCTTTGGGGGACTGTGAGGTCCTGGCCAGGTTCTCTGCATTGGCTGCTTTCCGTTTCCCTTGGTGTACTGGCCCTTCTGTGTTCGGGTCGATGGGGGCTCCCCAATCTACGCTTTCATAATCTCGCAGCTGACCTGGTGGTTATCTAACAGCTCGATCAGTCTCTCTACATTTTCAGGGCTGGTTTGAGCAGCATACTCTTTTCGGGGGGCAGAGCTCTGATGCAACGGTCCATAACCACTCTGTCCACATCTGTCCATGTAACTGCTGAGCACGGGCTGGAAGACTGTATCCATTGCATTTAAAGTTGTATAGGCTGCTGCGTCCTCCGGCATCAGATTCTGGCAGGTCCGTTGGGCCTCCCCGTGAGGTAGGGTGCCGGGTGGAGTGTGGCATACTTCTGTTACCACCGCCTGTAACTCTGCCTGGCTCTTTTGTAGTTCTGTGATGGCCTGCTCTATTTAATTTCCACTTGGTAGGGGTTAACTCTCAAAACCGTCTGCGTGGATTTAGCTCCTCCATATGTGGCATCTCACCCAGGCATGTGGGGGAAATTAATTAATTTATTCACTAATCATGGGGGTGTAGGGGAGAGGGTCATAAATCAACAAAAAGTCTTCCCGAACTGGGGGCTGGTCTGGAACACAGAGGAGAGGTTCCACAATGTTCCATTTATCGACAATCCAAGTCCTTTGTCTGTCATATTCCAAAAATCCAAAAGGTAATCCAGCCTAATGATGATTTCTCCACAATAACTCACTACCCGCTCACTCACTCTAGCACACGTCTTTTCCCTCTCTCTTGTTTGGTGAGGATCCAGTCTTTTTAATGGTCTGGCTGATTGTCAGTGGCTTGGAGTCCCCCTGGGTGGGGCTCCACACCACAAACTACCTTTGTTGATGCATAGACATAAAACATTGGCTATGCAGAATAACTCTCTCTAAAATCCCAACATATAAAGGGTATCATCTTGATAAACAGCAGAGAAAGGTATTCAGTCATATTTGCGTGTTGTAGTTGTCTGGTGTGTAATTATGTAGCTGTAATTAAACTAATTGTAATATTACGGAAGGCCACTTCGCTCAACAAGGGCAGGGGCATGTATCTTAAGCCCTTGTAGCAACCTCTTCTTGAAAGTCCTGGCTGCAATACTAAACAGCCTTGGAGGAAATGTGCACCAAAATAACATTGTAATATATATTTTTGGTGATTTTTTCCAGAAGAAAAACACATTTTAAATGGTTTTATTTAACATACCTGCACAGACTTTCATGTAAATGTCTTCATAACAATAACACTGATACACCCCTGTATAATAAATGGGAGGCAGGATAGTTTATGATGATAGTTTATAGATTATGATGAATTATAGATAATAGATACATAATAATATTAGAATAATAATATTAGCTATATTGCACAATCCAACAATACTGAGAATATCCTCTATTTAGACACAATTCCCATCATTGGTAGCAATGTTGGTTCCTTCAGTAGAGAGCCTAAGTCTGACATCACTTGGCGCCACTTGTCCTTTTCCATGGCACCGGATGTTCAAGAGAAAAAGATGGTAATGTGTGATTTTGTCTGTGTGTGTGTGTGTTCTGTAGAGGGTCTTGGAGGAGCACTAACATTAAGATTTGAGTGACCACCATCCTAAACACAAGTCATTGTGGGTAAACTGGCTCTCTTTTACTGCGAATTGGCAACTCTCTTGGCGCCTTCGAGCTGGTTTTTGGCCAAGTGTTATTTGTCACTTCCCGTAAGCCTGTTTCTTGATGTCCCTGATCCTTAGCCCCTTAGTAAACGAAGGCTCAGCTTTTTTTACTTCTCAATGTTCCCCTCTTTGGTATTGTATCCAGAAAAGCTTTTTTTCTGTTTCCCCTTTTTGCTGGTAAACATTAACACAAGCTAAACTATAAATACATTTTGAAATAAATGTAAATAATACATGTCATTTTCTTTTATACCTTCTATATAGCATATGAGTTGTGGGTCCTAAACCTAATGCAGCATTGGCAAGCAGGGACCATATTCTGCTTCAGCAAGCATCTTTGCATTACATGGATTGGTTAAGCTATAGTTCTGTTTCTGTCAGGATGTTGTGTGATTGATTATCCAAAGGAATAAACAGCATGCATTCTCCGTTGTGGGATATAAATTGTGTTTGTTGCCCATTAGCCCATTGAACCTTATTTTGGGAATACACGCTATTTTATGATAAAGATCAAAGTCCCTTTTAAGTATGTTGATATATAATGGTTATCCATTTAAACAAATCAAATGTTTAATTCAGTGTAATTAATACTTATTATTTACCCTCAAAACACTTGACATTAAACAGTAGATGAACAACTTTTCATAATTACAAAATTATTAAACAAAAAGTTGGATTATTTCAATGAAGGCATTCTTTTGCGTAACCCAGTGCAATGCATCATACAATGCAGAAGTTTACACCTTACAGCAAAATTATAGCAGTACACTTATCTTGAAATCTGCAACTGTGACCATTATTTTAAGCCACCCTGCTTTGTGCCGGTGGTTATCGAGCATCCGAAATAAAAATTGGGAACCTTCATTAAAAATGTAATGATGCAAATTTAGCCCTGTTTTATTAGCTGCTTTCATTGTCCAAAAACCTTAAAAGTTATGGGGAAATTATTATAGTGTAGGTGTTAAGAATAGTTCATATGAAAATGTGTGGTAAAAAAAATTATATGTAAAGTAATATATCTGTGGCATTATGGCAGAGATTCCCACCATCTGTAGTCATCTGTTAATGACTTTTTACCCTTGCATTGAAAAACTTTAAAAAGGAAACCTAAAGGAAACTCCATGCCAATTTGATTCACTGTACTTTAAAGGGTTGCTATTTGAGTTAATTGGAGGACTTGCTCAGTAAGAAAATTAAGTAAATGGAGTCAGTTAGATTCTTTGACCTTGAAAAGTTGTCAGGACTGACAAGTGTGTGCTTGATTACTCCAAATTATCTGATGGAATACTTCTGTAACCCCCTTCCCCGCCCCCTTATTTTCTGCCCATATGGGAATATGCCATGTTTTATGCTTCCACAATACTGTCGATTTCCATATATCTTTCTCCTTCACACCTGCAGTATCTCTCAGAACTGATTAATCAGCACACAATGCTTCATTTGCACATCGCCCCACTTTGAAGTTCGTTCAAATGCCATTCTCAATCTTTAATCAAAACTATCAGGAACATTCTGTGGCTCAACCTTAAGCTAAAAGGTCATAAACAAACAGAATAGGAGATTCTCCTTACTTCGACATTTACACAAAGAGACAGCAGGGCAGAGTGGGTGCGGGAGACTGAGACAGCCAATCTGTGTTGCCGTTGTTTAGGGATGGTTAGCCTGCAAGGAGCTAGTTCTTACACCACAAGTCATTTGAACAAGAATGAAGAATACAAAATACAGAATATATATATATATAGTTATACTGCCCATGCTGGCAGATCTGAAACAACTGAGATTCTTAAGTGGATAACCAAGTTTCTAACCCAGCCTAAAGAATTAAAGATGACCACACAAAGACAATGATAGACCGCATGCAGCCTAGCAACACCACACCAATGTAGCTGGTTGACATAATAATTTTCACGTTCTCTTGTTCCAACAACAGATTATAAACAAATCTGGAATTGGAAAGGCTGTTTGGGTCTATGAGGAGACCCATATTTGGGTTTGCCACTAATCTACGGACCCAAATTGAGAAATGGACAGGTTCTAGTATTATTCAATTTGACCACATAATCTGTAACAATGTCACTACATTTCACAAAATCACTAAAAGCATTTCAATAAATGAAACATTATATTCCCCAAGAAAAAAATAAAAATAACGAACAAATAAACAGTAAAGACTTAGGGTAGGGTACTGTACAGTAGGTGTTGATGTTTCTCACATATATTTGATATCTGAAAATAATATAGAGGAATTACGGTATAAATTAAGAAATTGTCATGCTCCATATTTAGGAGAAACAAGCATAAAAAGCATTGATGAGTTATTGTCCCTCTGTGGTCATATAGCATGACAAATTTCAAGACATGCCTGACCAGTGATCTATTTTTTGGCTATGCTCGAATTGAAATATGTAAATGAGACATAATTTAGGAGTGGCTTTTGATTAAAATTTCTCTTGCGACTAGCCTGCCATTCTTTCTCGGCCTGTTCAATTCAAGAAACGAAAATCGAAGTCCTCATGTGTACGACACATTTATTTATTGCAAAGCATATACTATAACTTCCCTGGTTGCCATTTTAGGCCAGGGCAGATTTCCATGTTCCTTCTCACATACAAGGATACATGGATTATCACCATCGTACCTGTGAGAGCTAATCAGTCCGTATGGCTGCGTGCACACCCTTTCTGCTCTCTGAACAGGTTATCCCCAAATAAATTAAATATGATTTCATCTGGGAGAAGTATTTGCCTACCTTATCATGCACCGGAATGCTCTTCCAACATCGGGAAGAGGCCGGTACAGTTGATATTTTTAATTCTAGACCTTAAACCCACCTCTTGTGTTATTACAGTCTGCCTTAGCCGGCCTACAGTATCAACAATAACGATTAGTTGAACAAAATCGATTGTAGATGCAGTGTTCTGAACAATTATGGATATAGTATATAGATTGAGCAGTGTGGATTCTATCAATGTGCCTAGAAGTGGCTGTCCTTGATCTTTAGCCTTCCATCAAGGGATTTATTTATATCTGATCTATTTGACTTATACTGTAAGTGAAATCTAAATAATTTCTCAGCGGCATCTTGTACCATTGTGAAAATGCAACTTATAAAGCAGCAAAATGTGGTGGACCTGTTTTACTGAAGTTTAACTAAAACCTAGAGAGCATTTACTCAGCCTAGTTGGTATTCAGAGGTGGTCAGACCACGATATGATACATGGTGCAGGTCATGTATCTGACTCAACTACAGCATGGGCTGTTTGCAAAATGATATTCAGTCAGAAGTTCATCTTCTTGGCATTGCTCATGCACTATGCATGTGTGTGTTCCCCGCGTCTGAATTAACATATTAGCCTATATTAAATGTGCAGCAAGGATTCTATTTTCACCAAGATGGGGATGCACTTTCTGATCCTTTAAACTCCTAATACATTGTGATGCAGTTGTGTTTGCTACTTGGCTTTGTGCTTAGACATGCTTGAAAATCTCAGCAGTAGAGTAGAGAAATATTCTGCTACTGATTAATGTAACTTAGTATTTGTTAATTATTAATAGTAAAGGTTTGTAAAGGCTGGCAATGGGGAAAATCAATGTGCAATTGATTCCAATTTAAAAATAATAGCAAAAAAAATGAGTGTTGAATTCAAGGATTTGCACAAAATCTAATAATCAAAATGTCTTTTAATTATATTGAGCCCTTGCCTCCTGTGGGCACACATAAATAGGAATCAAAATTGAATCAACTAATGGTGGTTCAGCAACCTAATTAGTATTTGTCCCTGTTATTAAAGTAAAAACATGCCCTTTTAATCTTACAGTCGGTGGGGTCGTCAGCACACTGCTTTCAAGGATTTAGTCCCAAGCGTTTTTTTGAAGCAGTGGAATGGAAGTGAAGTGCTGTCCACTTATTTTAGATGCCCGCGTCTACACCGGCAGCAGTGATGCATGGAATATTCCACTGTACCTTTCTATTTTCTTATTGTGTGCTGCTCTCCTGAAGTCAGCCTATGGAAACGCACTAGCATTGCATTAGCATATGTTTGTATATTTATATTCATCATGTCTTCGCAGAACCATCCTAGGCAGCCTGTAGTCTGCATGTGTCTTCTTGTGGCTAGTGGCTGTTTATATGAGCACATCTGTGTGTCTTGTTTGTGAACGAAAGATGACTGTATGAATGAATTCCACTCACTAGTCACTATTTTACATCCACGTTTGTCACCATTCTGTCACCAGTCCACCCTTCACACTGGTTCAAAATGGCATAGTGATCCATGACTGGAAATGGCAAAACTAAAAAATTATTTCCATTTGCTTCAACATAAATATATGTGCAATAGAGATGCAAGGTTATTCTGGAAAGCCACAATAAGCTTTCAAGAATTATTCTCATCATAATTTTTAGTATTGTGTTCTAGGCACATGACACACCCAAACATCCATATACAAACAAGTAATAAAAGTAAACACAGGGGTGAACAAACGGTAGAAAATGGAACAGCAGCCCGGTCATACGGCGCGGTACATAATGAGCACAATAGGGACTGAGCGCAGCAATGTGGTAACTGTGGTTACTTGTGGACCACAGACCTTACCCAAGGTCATATGAAACCTTCTAGCCAAGTGCATCAAAAGAATCAAATAATTAATATTATTATTAGAAGTAGTAGTAGTAGTAGAAGACTATACAATTACAATTTACAATTGGCAAACACTTTTATCCAAAGCGACTTACAATTACATTCAGCTA
Organism: Percopsis transmontana; assembly: GCA_025447815.1. NCBI lineage: Eukaryota > Metazoa > Chordata > Actinopteri > Percopsiformes > Percopsidae > Percopsis > Percopsis transmontana. Next base: position 740,852 of record JAOEHI010000018.1, read on the forward strand.
TTACAAGGAGCAGATACAGGTTAAGCATCTTGCTCAAGGATGATTACAGGTAGGCCAACTCTGGGGCTCAAACCCACAACCTTCCGGCTGGGAGTCCAACTCCTAGACCACTAGACTATCCTGCCCCCATACCTCGCCCCTGGCATTCCCACCACCCCTACCACTTAGACAAGGGTACACACAGTGAATCCTAAATGGGTGTAATGCTGCAGTCACACTCGGTAATGAAAAGTAAGGAAACCTAAACATCTTCTAAAGCTGTGGGTGTGCTGGCAGCAAAGTTCAGTGTGTGGATCAAGATTATATTTCATACAAAAATCTCATACTCCATGACTGTCATTGTCACATATCCAATATGCGACCCACATTTCCGCGACTGAGTAGTTCTTTGAAACAAGCGGGACTAGGTAAATAGAGCCAAGTCAAGACTCGGATCCACTTCACTCGATCGTCGTGTACCTTTTTTTTACGTCGTGTGCCAGGTACTTCGTCCCTCTCATGTTAATCCATATTTGAATCCTCGCGCTGCCATTGTTGTTGTTCTTCTTTTGGCGGATGCCGTTTCATTTAAATTCTCCTCGTCACTAGATGTTACAGCTAATGTTGTACATACTGCCACCTGCTTACCGGATGGGAATGTAGCAAACACATCAAATAGGCCAGGAGTTTATGCCTACTGAGGTTGAAAATACTGGAGATTTACAGGAAAATATTTAAACGGGAGGACAGTAGGAATCCCGGTAAAAACGAGGGGGTTGACCGCCATGGTAGTATACAGACGTAATAGTACCTCTAGAGAACGTTTTGTTGACCTTTGGATGTCAGTTACAGATTTTCTTATATAACATACTAGGGGCAGTGACAAGGGAGTGACAGGCCTCCCTTACTTTCTGCTGCCTTTCACATTTTTTCTCTTAATATTTCCTAAGCAGCAGTTTTCTTCTGCAACATGGCGTTTTGGACATTTTAACATATATCTGTGTGAGAACTTGTATTCCCTCCCTTTTCTTTTGGTCAAAAAAGAGACCCTGCGTAATACATCTTAGGGCAAAGGCTTACCTGCCCCTGGTATTAATATAGGGGTTTCTGTTAAAGTGAATCCAGTAAATACTGTAACTGTGCATGACCATAGTTAGAAATGAGTCTATGTAATCCTTACCATGTGCATTCAAGCGCATGATGCAGGTGTCATAGCTTAACTGACCTATGCAAATAGACACTTTCAAACAGACATGCATTTTCATCCACATGTAGCTCCAAGATATAACTATGTTTTAGTCTGTTAAAATTCGTTGACACGTAGAGCCATTTGTAAGAGACTAAAGAAAACCCATTTCAGACTTCCCCATATGCCTTGGGCGAAGCAGCTTTCCACAACAAACATACTCAGGTAGTGGTTAATTGTTTAGACCAGCAATTTCAATAAGCTTCAATCAAGTGAAAAATACAAAGGGAAACAGGTTGTGATAAAAGGTGATGCACTTTTGGTCCCAGGATGCACATCCTAATTTCTATGTGTGTCTATTGACCTCAGGCCAACATTTCCATTATATCCCTTCTATCATTTCCCTTGACCAATCAGAGTCAAGTCTCATAAAACAGGTCCATTCATTGGCCCTTGTGGTGCAATTTTAATGTCAATGTTTGAAGTTGCAGTAATAGGCTAGGCTCAAATTCCAGGTGGTTAAGTATAGATAGCATATTGCATTAGATATGGCTTTTTATGTATTTTTATTACAGGCTAGAAATGTTTTTTATATAAGGTTGAAGATGGTTACATTTAGGCATGTAATTAAGATCAACGTAAGGGTCTGGGAGGCTCTTTGTCATGATGATACTGGCTCTGATTGGAAGTGTTATTGTTATGATGATAATGGAAATGCTGGTTTGAGGTTCACTGTCACATACAGAAACGAGGCTTTGCTCATGGGGACACACCGGAGATGTGTTATCAAACCAGGTCAGGCTGCAAGAGAGTCCAGGATATCAGCCATGTAAATGGATGGCAAACACCTGAGAAGCAGATACCAGAAATTACACTGTGTTGTGAGTGACTGACATTTTCCTTTATTATAGAAGAACTACAGAGTTATTAGAAAAACAAGGGCAGGAAAGGATGCACTGTGAAACACACCGGAGCTATTTTCTGAACATTTCTCTGTATATCAAGGCCTAAATCTATATTTCAAAAAGACACTTGTTTATTCTTCTGCAATTTATACATACACACATTAGCCTGGTTAAAGCCATCCTGATTTTTCAAGCTCCGCCTCTACGATTAGCTTTATTCTACATCAGTCTGGGAACTCTGAACTTAAAACTGTCAGTCAATAGGTGTCATTAAAATCATTAGTAGACCACCTTCAAGCAATCAGTACAAGACCCACCTGGGGGTGATTTGAGGCACTTAATTGCTCTCAGCACCAACTAAACTACCCACCTGGACACCTGGATTGGCCTGGTGGTTCTCTACCTGACTGACAAAAGGTTTTCAGTTGAGAGTTCCCAGACTGATATGTAAAGCAAAGCAAATTGTAGAAGCGATGTTAGCAAAATCAGGATGGTTTAAACCAACTGTATGTTTAAATTGCATTTTATTCAGGAAGAAGCTAGAAGAATAAAAAGTGTCTTTTTGAAATACAAATTTTGGCCTTGATTTAGATACATAAATGTATAAACATATTCCATTAGAATTACTTTTAGTGAGTCCCTCTGAAAATAATTTAGTCGGTTAGTAAGATAAATGAAATGCCTGGACCTAAGGAGAAAATAACTCATGGATTCACAGAGTACTATGTGAGAGTACTATTGAAGTACTTTCTGTGAATAAGGTCTTTCGATTTCTTGATTTTTTGTATGAATGACTCATATCAAACCAAATTCTTCTAGATTCATTCAGAGAGGGCAAAAATGCTTTCACTTCACTTAATAGATTAAATGTGGCCCATTTATTAAGTTTGACCAATGAGGTCTATGAAATCGCTGAATCAGACTTAATTTGCTATTTGTTAAGTCCAGCACACTACCAAATAGCATAAGTAACTGTGCAAATGCCTCCTAACCTCAATATACATGCCATCAGTGGCTACATGAAATATGCAATAGAGGTTACTGCTGATAAAGAAATAGTTATTTTTTAGTTAAGTTTTCCAAGGCTATGAAGAATTATTCTCTGCAATAGAAACATAGCAACATGTTAAAGGTTATCAATGCTCGAATAATAATATATGCATACATTTAGGTGTTAACCTGGATTGTTATATTGAAAACAACCTGATTTTAATTGTTACTGTACATGGTAGAAAAAGTTTTTGCCCGATAAAGATTGACTATAAACCTAAAATGCTATTAGAGGCTTTATTTGTCTTGTATGCCTTTAGAACATGTTTTCTGCAAGATCTTTCATGACACAAGAAATAGAAGGGCATTTATAATAGATTTAAAGTACTGTTGAAATCATTCATAATGCTACTTGGAAATGTTCTGGTGCTTGAATACAGGGTCAATTGTTAAGCAAGAATTTATTTAAAGTGTATTGACGAACATTATTTCCACCAAGAGGAAAAACACCCACATTCCATCCCAGTGATGTTTTGTTTTATTTTCAAGGTTTGATTTCAGAATCTTTGTAACCTTGACTTACCTTTTCTCTGTAAATATACATATACAGTATATATAATCAGCCATGGAAAAAAATAACCACTGCATATTTCTTTTTTAAATTTAATAATATAAATCTAAATAATAAATAAATACATTTACATTATATATATATTATATTTTTGTGCAGTGGTCTCTTAATTTATATATATATATATATATATATATATATATACTCTGTACATTTGTGCAGTAGGAGTAGAGGGTCTCAAACACAAGATTTAGACACAGAACATGTGGACTTCGTCTAAGTGGTTCTCTGGTGAACCAGCAAAACACAAACAATTTTAAATGAAAAGTTTGATGATGAATTTTATTAAACAGTTAGTGAAGTGGCAAATCACTATGGCAAATAACAACTGAGAAAGCAAACTACCCAGAAAGGCAGGCACGCAGACAGGGGCCCCAAATGTCAGCTTGACTGGAATCAGACAATGGATTCAAATAGGGTCTTGCCTACTCCAAATTGATAATCCGGCCGCCAGAGGGTTTCTCATCCAAATCCGAGTGGTGCACCAGCAGGGGTAGTTAACCAGTAATCAAGTCACATCCGTCATCCAATTCCAAATTCTCCACCTCACTCCCTCTCTCCCCCTCCTTCCCCCATCACTCTGCCTCAGCTTGTCCTCTCGTGCTTTCCCTGAGCAGCACTTGGAAGTTGGGCAGAGGCTTCGCTGATTGCCCTTGATGTGAATCAGGTGCATCTGCTTGCCTATTGACAATTCTCAACTTCGTAGCTATTGGTCAGATGGGAGGTAAAGTCAGACCTTTAGCCCCAGAGCTCCTGGTAGATAAGTGTTATTTTTTCAATTGAGTAAGTTAAACTATTCTACTTTTTAGCAGGGACTTCTTTTTAGCCATGCTATGGTATGTCAAAGAACACGCCTAGTGTTTCTACTGTAACAAATCAAATTTTTGGAAAGTAGTTTAATCTAACAGACAAAAAATAGAGTTGCTGCTTTTTCCCTAGTCCATGTTCAGAAAGCATTTATTCTGCGTTGACATTAGCATACTGTAAGAACTGAGAGAGCAGTGTCCCTTATCCTCATGTTTATCCTGTCTTACGACTTGGCTGTATTATACTAAAGCACCGTAAACCCTGCTCCAGTTTGTAAATCACATTATGCATGCCCATAAATAAACACATGCGATGTGTCCTATCACAAGGCTTAGACTTGTCATGTTTTAGTTCACCTAAGCTACAACAACACTTCTGCACATCATAGATCATACCACCATTGTTCTGTTTTTCAAAGCTTAATAGAGCAAAAAAATAATTTTGGTGAGGAGGCTGTAGTGTAAAGTAACCTTTTCCCCAGCGTTTAAGAGCTTCTGGTAGTTTCTCTTTAGTGTTGTCGAGAACAAAAGTGGATTAATGGTTGTCATAAAAAAGGTGAGGGGCTCCCACACTACAGGGATTGTTTTATCTTGAGCAACAGTAATAACCATTGATGTGTGCCAGAGTAAGCCTTTCAAAGAAAAAGGTAATAAAAAGCCCAAGCTCAATTCAGCTTGATTGTAAGCACAACAATTACACAAGCTTAGCAGCACACAGCGCTGCAACATTTTTAGAAGGCAGGCAAGGGCAGAATACCATTTGATACACTTAAATCCCACATTTAATTGGAGCTGGCAACCATAGGACATTCGAGGGATGTTTTAGTCGTAATATGTGCTATAGACGAGAGCTGCCTGCTGCCACTGGAGAAAAGGGCAAAACAATGAGATGCATCAATACTGATTATCAAACGGAGAGAAAACATCTTAGCATCCTAGCTTTTGATATTATAACTTTATTTTTTAGGAGGGAGGATAGAGGGAGTACAAAGACAGCAAGGATAAAACGTAGCCTGAAAAATTATAGACTTGTCTAATGAACTCTCTTCAAGCAAAAAATAAAGAAATAGCATAACATTATATGTTACATATTGTATGGATTTCATTGGTTTAGGGTCTCAGCAATAAGGTGATAGCTAAAATAATCTATCTATCTATCTAAACCGGTGCTAGAAATAGATAACTTCCCCCAGCTTAATATAAAAAAGAATGGACTCACACTATTAGGTTGAGAGAAAGTAATTGGCATCTATACTTATGCATGGAAATGCCTGCAAGTAATGATTGAATTATTCATCTAATATGCTTAGTATTTCTATTCCAATGCCTCAAACCTCCCTAACTGCAAAATTACATAATTTAACTGAGGAAAAAAATTGAGAGCCTTACTGTGCAACAATTTGAGGATGGTGAGAAATTTGTAAGACTGATCACTGTAAAGTCAAGTGTTGAGATACAACATAATAAATAAAACATATTTATTGAGCTATGTGCTATATTTTGTGGTGAACAATTTGGCCATATATGAGCAATTTATAATTGAAAAATGCTCTGTATAAATTTAATTCTTATATCCAAAGAATGAATGAGTGACATTACGCTCTTATTGCTCATGTATAAAATTGGTTTACTCTGCTTTAATTTGATCTGTCTGAATGATTAAATATTTAATATTCTGAATGCAAATTACATTGCAATTAATCATTTTCTAATAGATGTATTATGAATCGCTTTTCAGGTCAGTGGCAGAGAATCATCACATATACATCACATAATACTTATTTTCCAGTAATTAAGGTTTAACCTGTTTTGCTTTGGTCATTTTAGAATATTGATACCCCTTCACAGTATTGACTAACGTTGTGCACTGATTATACAGTATCTTGCTTCACAGCAATGCACCACAATACATCCATTAGCATTTCAGTGAACAATTTGGTGAATTCTGATGTTTCAATGCACATTGGTGTCTATAAATTAAGGACAAGGGCTAGAAAAACTGGATGAAATACAAGTGTCAGTGCCTTTTTCAATTCACAGTACTGTACTAATGACATTCTTTACTGTTATTTTTGTGTGTGATATTGGTACTGTATGGCCCCATACATTTGTCTTGTATACTACACTGCTCAAAAACATTTAGGGAACACGTAATCATCGCAGTATAACAAGTCAGTTAAACTTCAGGTATACCAATCTGTCCAGTTAGGAAGCATAAGCGATTGTGAATCAGTATCACCTTGGGGCAAATGAAAGTGACAACAGGGGCACTGGAGAGGCGACAGCAAGACAACCCCCTAAAAAGAAATGTTTTTGCAGGTGGTGGCCACAGACAATTACTCTCTCCTTATCCTTCCTGACTGATACTTCTCTAATTTTGCATTTTCCTAGTGTCTTTGTCACTACTGGTAGCATTAGGCATAGCATGAGCAGTGTATATATGACCTATACATTCAGTATGTGTTATGCATGTACTTTGTACAGTCTAGATTACACGCTGATTGTAAGTAAGTAAGTAAACTTTATTTATATAGCACCTTTCACAGACAAGAGGGGTCACAAAGTGATTTACAGCAAAAAACAAAATAAAAACAACACGTAAAATACAAAACCATATTGCTAATCAAAAGCTTGTCTAAAAAGATGTGTCTTTAGGTGCTTTCTGAAAGTTTCCATAGAATCCAAGGCTCTCAAGGCTAAAGGGAGAGAGTTCCAGAGCCTTGGAGCCACCACACAAAAAGCACGATCACCTCTTGTTATAAAATGTGTTCTGGGAACAGTTAAAAGGTCTTGGCCTGAAGACCTCAGAGAGCGACCAGAAGAGTGTGCGTGCAATAGATCGTGGATGTAAGAAGGAGATAGACCATGCAAGGCTCTGTAAGTAATAATTAAAATTTTTAAATGCACTCTGAAACCAATCGGTAGCCAATGAAGAGCCTTAAGCACAGGAGTAATGTGCGATCTCCTGCTGGTTTTAGACAAAAGAATTGCTGCTGCATGCTGTACAGCTTGCAGTTTGTCCATTGATGATTTGTTTAAACAAGTATACAGTACATTGCAGTAATCCAAACGAGAAGAAATAAAAGTACTACAGATCTTATTTTAGCAATGTTCCTGAGATGGAAAAAACAGGAACGAACCACAGATTTCACATGACTGTTAAAACATATAGATTTGTCAAAACTGACACTGAGATTACACACAGCATTACAGTCAGATGATAGAGCCCCCATGACCTGCCTAATATTAGGGATAATGTTGTCTCGGGCAAAAATCATGACCTCAATTCTGTCTGAATTTATTTGCAGAAAATTGTCTGCCATTCATTTGTGAATGGAGGCTAAGCAATTGTGCAACAAGGACAGTTTGTCTAGCCTATCAAGGCTAAAAGATAAATATATTTGGATGTCATCAGCATAACAGTGTTAAGAGATTTCTCTAAAGCTAACAATAATTTTTCCAAGAGGAAGCATATACAGACTGAACAGCAGGGGGCCGAGCACAGAACCTTGAGGCACACCACAGGACAAAGGAGCAGAGTCTGACATGTATGTTACTATGGACACAAAAAATCTCCTGTTTGAAAGATGGGAGGAAAACCAGTCCAGAGCTGATCCAGTAATGCCCACAGTTGATTTCAGTCTATCAATCAGAGTGCCGTGATCAACAGTATCAAACGCTGTGCTGAGGTCTAGTAAGATAAACACAGAACATTTAACATTGTAACATTTTGGTTTGGTTTGCTTTACCTAGAAAATTGCCTTCCTCAACACTCCCTATTTCATCATCATCGTCTACCAAAGAACAATTAAACAAGATTTAGTGTCAGATACCCGCTGACGTGCATGCAATTAATATTCCCTCTCTGTGATGTTTATACAAGACAAAAGTTGGTAAACATGACTGATTGATTTTTGTCACAGCGGTTGGATGGTGGTCATGCTCTGTTAAAGTAATATATTAAATCCCTGACAGCCCTTGGACAGTCTACCTTATTACAGTCTACCTAATTATTTGCACCCCCTTAATGGCATAATTAATCTAATCTGAAATTGGAAGTACCACATAAACTGCTGTCTGCACATAATATGCAAAACTGAAAATAAACTTGTTTTATTTTATGCTCTAACTATTTTTAAACCGATCTTTAGATCAGTACATTTGAACTTTAGTTAACTGTATTTTGACTTGGCAAAGGGATTTGGTTTTGGTGCAGCGATTGATGGAGTTTCTAACTTACGTGCTATTTTTAAAGTGTGTGGTTGAGTGGGGAGGCAGGCAGGTCAGAACCTGTTAACAGTGCACTTTGATCAGGTATTTACAGGCAGGGTGCCAAAAGGATGCATTTAAAGCCAAGTATTGGCACAGCATATGAATATCACTATAAGAGACAGACCAAACCCCACTCTCTCTCTCTTTCACTCTCTCTCTTTCTCTCTCCCTGTATGTGTATGTATGTGTATATATAGACATATGCACACACATGTATATATATTGTAGCAAGTGAAACAGGAATTATTGAATACAGTGATATTTATGGAATGAACTCGGATATGCAGTATATGGAACTAATTCTGATATTTATGGAATGAACTCTGACATGGGTGTACTGGTGTCAGTGAGGGTTGATTACATACAGACAGTGAGTTACATAGAAGAAGCGCTAATGAACTATATACATTGAAATCTGATATTTATGGAATGGACTGAAATGTCTTTGATGCTTAGAGAAGGCTATTTAATATGTTATGTGAAGCCTGTTAAGCATACACTTTCTATCATTGGTAACCTTAACCTATCTGCTAAATTACTAATTGCGCAGTGAACCAGTGATATGTTATGCTATTTTGGCCGACATTGAGTAGTTGCCTATTATTACCAAAACACGTGTGTCTTAACTAGGTAGCCTAACATTACATTTTGTTCTTGGAGTACAAATACAAAATTTGTGTGTAGTCTCACTGATGTAGCGATGTAAATAAGAAATGGCTTTCTGAAGTTCTCATGCTGACATGGAAATGTAGCCAAATGTAGCCAAAGTTACTATGACAAATGTGCTCTAGAAATAAACTTTACTTACTTACTTACTAAATATAAGAAATATTATAATTGTTTTTCTCTTCAGAATATGGCAGTTAATGTCATGATCAGCGCGCACACGTCTGTGCACGCTACGTGCCTTCCTCCTTGGCTGCGCACCTGTGGGGATTAGCCCTGCACAGGTGCATTCATTTATGTTTAATTTAGACTCTTATTTAAGTTTCACTCACAGCCTTTTATGCTGTGAGTCATTGTTTTGTCGTGCCTGCATAGAGCACCTGTATCATGTGTTGCTTTTCCTTTCTTTTTTATTAAATTATACGCGTAATGCGTCCCCTCATTCCTCGGCTGCCTTTGTGCGCTCTCTGGCTTGCGCTTACACACATCTCCCGCCGACGCATCGTTACAGCTACAAAGACACAGTAACTTTAGCTAAGGTTATACTACTAATTTAATGCATTTACTCAGCAGATATGAGTATTCAAAAATATTTTAAGAGAATACGGCATGAGGATGAGGAAGAGAGACGCACAGCACCACAGGTAACTTAGCCAACATTAGCATTTAGCATGAAATGGAAATAAATAAATGCATAAGCCTCAATAATCACACGTGTCGTCAGTTCATTTGACATTAAATTGCAGTCAACAGTGAGGCGAAATGCAGAGACCAAACTAGATTCAAGTTTGTTCTCAACTCCAGTCGGGGGTCAGTGAAGCTGTTTGGGACAAACAGTCACTACTTGCCCTCTCTTCCTCAGCACTCTCACTTGGGGTAGAGACAGCAGCAGGTCCCAGTGTGGTAGAGACAGCAGCAGGTCCCAGTGTGGTAGAGACAGCAGCAGGTCCCATTGTGGTAGAGACAGCAGCAGGTCCCAGTGTGGTAGAGACAGGTGAAGTTCACCAAGCAGCACAGTTCCAAACATCACATTCACAAGAGAGACGTGGTATGATTTGTCACGTTGTTCCCCCCCACCCGTCTCGCCGGCTACCACCACAAGTATATTTCAGATCTGTGGGAAACACTGTGTGTGAATATATTATTTATATATAAACCCCTGCAGAAAGAAAAATAAATTGATCCAAATTTGTTCTTCTAGCCGACACAATCGATTAAGAAAACGTCCATAACTAGTACTATCTTTTCCCACCATTAATCTTATCATTGCCATTGAAAATCATTAATTTTCTGCTTATTCAGTCTCAAATATATTCTACCCATTTTCTTTAGTTGTGGCAGGGCCGGACACCTATAAGAGAGTTAAGTAATATTTCTATTTCAGTTGTAGTAATAGATGATTCTGGGGTTTTGTGCTATTTTCTAAATTCAATATCCAGTGTAGTCTTTGCTGGCACACAGCCATCTTAGACCAAGCGATCTGAGCCAGGATTGACTATTGTGTTAATTCAGCAATGATTGGTTAAAATGGCTATAGGCCAAACACAAGTGTCGCATTACGTCTGATTGACTGATCTGATTACAGGCTCTCTGACTTGCACACCCAAAGTGCTACCACTAAGGCAGCAGCCCTAGCTTGGTGTTGACTGTGATCGTCTGCTCTCAGCCCTCGTCTCCACTGCAGGGTCAGGCTCATATAACTAGGAAGCTTGATGGGACTCCAAGGCTATAGAGAAATGTTTGTCCTCAATAATCGGATCTAATAAACCGTGCCTTCTCCTGTCTCACAGGGCTTGGATGAGTTTTTATGAGGCTCATCTGAAAATAGCAGAGGTTTGTAGTATTCCCTCTGATCGCTAATGCGTCCTATAGGCATGTGTGTGGCGCCATATCTTGTCCGTAAGCCCATTTGTCCGGCAGTCAGATCCTCAATCATTACATTCATATGCTGTCCAAAAAAAGGGAAGCTAGGCTAGGAAAGAGGTCACCAAATCCCTGAACTTTTATAGACTCGTGGATTAAATGCACATGTAGGCGGTGGCCAATTTATATTGGAACTTCTAGAAGTATCTTTGCTATTTTTCTGTTATCCCACATTTCTGCAGTATAACTGCTTCCTTGTCAATGGACCTATATTTATGTCTCTTACTCATTGCAGAGCAAAGAGCCTATAGTCCATTGAGTAATGAATAAGATGGCAGACAAGGAGAAATCCCCGTTATACATTTCCTGCCAATGCCATATGGTGGCAGGTCATATGTGAGATTCAATGTGCTGTGTTATTTTTTATTTCCCAGATGCTGCTATTCTATTACTGATGTATGTTTTCTTGTGAATGATCTATGCTGGGAACTACGACATGGGGTGTGTAGGTTTTTTTTTGGAAGAGGGCCCGGGTTGAAACAAAGCCATGCATCTGGCATAATGTGGCAGTGTGGAATCTTATTCATAGATTACTATTCATTTGTTGTTGTTGTGTCTTTTTTTCTTTTCTTTGCAAGTCCAGCCTGCACAACCAGAATAGATTCTTGGAGGCTATTTATGAGGGGGCTGAGAGATTAAAAGTGCAGTTTGTCTACTTTGTCTGAGTCATTTAACAGCCGTCAATCTGGTTAGGTTTAACATTGAGCAAAGTGTGCATTTGAACTGTCTTGATCAATAACAGTTTTTCTGTGAGAAAACAAAGTAAATTCAAATTTTAATAAGCTCTCCTGCAGTGTGTGGGACTACAGTATCTGGTTTCTGGATTCAACTGGATTTGTCTCAGGATTGAGTGATTTGTTTGTTCTGTACTGCCTACTAATCTTAAAACAGTTAAAACAATATTTCCGAAGGTTTTTGGGAAAAAATAATGATTGTTTCAGCTTTAACAATAAAGCTGAAAGGGATCTTTCCCTCTCTGTTTTACTGAATAATTTTTTTTTACATACTGTAGTTTAAAGGCACTGCAGCAAACAATTTAGTCCAGCTGCTATACTGTACCTTCATACTGTATGTGATCTCAAGAAAGAAAAGGGTTCACACATGAAGCCCCAGAAGATCAAAGCAGTTAGTTATTATTTTAGATCTTTTGCTGAGCTCTCTATTTATCACATCAAATGACGTTTGCCAACCACTCAGTCTAGTTCTCTAGGTGAGAAAAAGGTCACTGTAAAGGGCAGTAGCATCTCGACACCAACAGATTTATAAAGAAAGAAACAAAATTTGATAAATGTGCCCTGTGGAACTGTTCTCCAATAATTAGTTGAACAGTTGGAAGACCTTTGCTCAGGACAACCCTGAATTAAGGCTGATTAATTCTAGATCAGGTCTGTGCGGCCAATATGTTGTCACATCAGTAGATACGCCCCTGCACCAGAGTTCTGTGCAGCTGTCTCTCGCTGAAAAATGCATTTGCGAAGATGCAGATGCAGTACTCAGAAGGGTGTGTTTTGAGGAGCATGTTGTCACTTTTCACAAAGTACACAAATACAGACACTTGTGCAGCAGTTCTTCCAAAGAAGACCGAGGGGCAGATGTACTAACATGTCAGCGCCCGTTTTAAGCGTCATTTTGTCGCAACGTGTGCCTAAAAGGCAAGATTAAGACAGGCAATGCCGTAGGTTTTAGGTTGAAATTTGGTAGAGAAATCTTTCTCTGCTACTGCCGCTATATTAGCAAGATGAGTTCCACAACATTGTTCATGATTATAATGACACTATTATCATCATTTAAAAGTTTATTTGCATAAACTTACGTAACATTGATCATTGTATTTTACTGTACCTCGGTCAGAACACGCCTTTCATCTTGCGACTTACTCCCATCACAACAGAAAATGTATACTTTGAATTTGCTTTGTTGTTTTTTTATTTATAATGAAATTGCATTTCACTTATAGAAATTATTGATAGGGACAATTTAATGCTCCCTTAACATTGGTAGGGACATGTCCCTACCGTCCCTACCCAAACCAAGGAGACGTGCTGAGAGGATTTACTCTTTTTCAGTTGAGGGAAGAAGAAGTCATCAAGTGTTACAGATTAAGCAGTCATGCAATAATACAGTTACTGGAAGAAATCAGAGATGATATTGAACCACCAACTCAGGCACAGCATGCACTTACTGCGGCCTGGCCAAGTCGCTGTTTATGGTAAATGGACTGCATTTATATAGCACCTTTCAGCCCGTGGGTCCTCTGTACATTGCGAAAAAGCGCTGTACATTGCCTCACATTCACACCCTGGTGGTGTCTGCCAGGCAAGGGTGCCATCCAACACATCAATCACCAGACGACATGCTCTACCCCCTGCACCACTGTCACTGCGCTCTCTCTAATTTAGGTACATCTGCCCCCATATAGGGACAATGACATGCAACTACACAGTCATGAGCTGTAGATTTGTATATTGCACACGTACAAGGGGTTGGACTCTCAGCCGGAAGGTCGTGGGTTTGAGTCCCAGAGTTGGCCTACCTGTAAGCATCCTTGAGCAAGATGCCTAACCCCTATCTGCTCCATGTAATAGTACCATGTCATTGTAAGTCACTTTGGATAAAAGCGTCTTGCTACATGACCTCATCGTAATTGTAACAGTAAATATAACTTGCTCAAATTGTAACCCTTCTCTGTCCATCTGTTTCTCTCTCTCAATAGACAAAGCTATGAGGGTTTGGAGAAGAAGCTAAAGGATGTCTTCAGCGAAAGAAGTGGCATCCTGCACCAGCTCTCCAAGACATCAAAGGAACTGGACAGCATAAAAGGCAACCTTCAGGTTTGAGACTTTGTTTTCTTTTTCAAAGATTACAGCTAAATGAGTTGGTGCTTAGCTAAGGTGATTTTATACCCCTCTTTTTATGCTTCAGAAGGGAGAAATCTGTGATTTCTCATTTATTATGCTGCATAATGATCTGTTGCATACCCAATGCCTCATTATCAAACGTGGATGTTCAAATGTTCTGCAATTTGGTGATCCCACCTTAAGTCAGACGCGTGTTGCCACACTGTAGGTGCAATTGCTGTGCAATAAGTGAAACTTATTTTTATTCCAAAGCAATCGTGTAAGATGGACACAGATATGGAAATGGATATGAACATGGTTTTGTTTTTTCCCCCCCTTTTTTCTATGATCTTGTTAATTGCGAATTATGTTTGATTGATTGGCTGGTTTCTTGGTTGTCCTCTATAATTGTGATCTGTCTGATTTTGGATTGGTTTTCTGCATCGAAAACAAGATAATTCATCTCAAGAGAATTTCAAATTTCAATGTAAGTCTTGCCTCCAGTGGAAAATGTCTAATTGGATTCATGTTTCCATGATTCTATGAATGATAACGATGTGATAAGATAGGACCCGCATTGCTTGCATCAAAGCATTTAATTGGGAGTGGAAAGTTTTGTGTATAAATGTGGAATTCAACAGCAGTCTCAGCAGAATAAATATCCTTCCTGCAACCATAAACCAAGGGAAAGCTTTTCCCTGGTGTCAACTTATGAAGAAATATTATAAGTGTGATGTACCTTTCCCCAAGACCATGGTTAAGTAATTACGATACTTAACCATGGTTACAATTATCTCCAACAACACACACATGTGGCACGCATGCTCATTTATATGAAGCAAGTTAAACTTTAAGTATTGTTTCCTTTGCGATCTATAATGTGCATGTATAAGCAATCGCACCTGTGTCATTCCAGTTTTATAGCACAGGTATTTTTTATCCAAAATATAACCTTTATACTTTTACTTTGGTGGAGGGATCCCAAAAAAAAGGAGAGAAAATATATATTCCTCTGGGATGTTAAGAGCTTGGGTGCCATGATCCCCAGGGTGGCTTCAAATGCAATAGCTCTCCCCCTATTCTTGTTTGGGGGGCTCACCTAAAGCCATGGTCCGACATGGTAGTGTACACCTTTGCAGGGTGTTTGGTGGCTTCCGTTGCGAGTCCAGATTTGGAAACAGCAGAAACTGGGCCAATCAATCAAACACATGACATATATGCTTCTGGGAAAAGTTTGCGCCTGTGCATGTGTCTGTGTGTGTGTGTATGTGTGTGTGTGTGTGTGTGTGTGAGAGAGAGCGATAGAGAGAGAGAGCGAGGGCGAGAGAGAGTATGGTGTGTGCTTGTAGAAAGAGAAGGGTGGTGATATACTGGCCAAATGCCCCCCTTAGCTGCTCTGCCTGGCAATCCTCATGTGGTGGGGCTAGCGTCATCCCCCTAGAGGCAGGCTTTGTTGTCTGGCCAGGCTAGCAGAGCTGACACCTTTCTACCCCTAGGAAATGCCCCATCCTACCGCGTATAAATAGAGGTTGGGTAGATTGGCACGGTGCACATTGGAATCATTTTGTTTAAAAGAAAACCTTTAAAACAACACATAAGATGTGAAGAAATGCTCAACCTTTTTGGTAAAGCCGCAGCTAAAGTCCCTGCGGTGCAGCTCTGAATGATGGGACGTTTATTCTTGGCATTGCCTCCCATGAGAGCTGGCACTATACCTGTATATGCAACATTAGTAAGATAGGAAGTGTTCGTCTGCTTTGCACTACACTGGGAGGCAACTATGGTATTTTAAAATGTAATATTAACTCAATTATTCATTGTGATGCATATGCAATTTTATTTGGTCATTAAAAATTGAAAGAATGTCTCTGTCAGATTGTTTGATCAGGAATCAATTGGGGAACACATTGTATGTGACAGTGTCGTACCCCATGTTTGTTTCCCAATGATTCTGCATGTTATAGGAAGTGCTATTGAAGCCTGTCGAAGAAAAACAAACCATCACTTTCTCCTCCTGGCAATTATAGGCCTGGCTAGTCCATAGTTAGCAATCAGGTGCTCAGGCAGCAGTTGGACCCAATTTGTGCACAAGCCTGCAGCCATGTTTGAAGGCCTGTATGTCTAACTGTATTGTGCTTCAACAGAATATGATTTGTATACAATGTTTACTATTCTGCTGTCCTCACGTGTATTTTATTACTACTTCTAAACTTAATTACGTCTAAATTATCATTACGTCTATTATTTTAACTATTATCTACAGTGGCCGAGGCGGTTCAACACAAACGCAAAAGCTACAACACAAACGCAAAAGCCACAACACAAATACATAAGCGACAACGGAAGTGAGTGACAATGGAAGTTAGCGTGTTGTTGACAAACGGAGCGGGAGGATGAGCAGAGTATATTATGAAAATGAAAAATATATTTAACAACATTGTTTATTTGTGACAATCACATAGCGACAGTGATCATAATTAGCAAGGAACCATGTTTCACTTACTTCTCAAACATGCTAGGACTTTCCTCCTGCTCATCCTCCGGCTCCGTTTGTCAACAACACTCTAACTTCCGTTGTCGTTAATGTATTTGTGTTGTGGCTTTTGCATTTGTGTAGTAGCTTTTGCATTTGTGTAGTAGCTTTTGTGTTTGTGTTTTGGCTTTTGTATTTGTGATGAACCGTCTCGGCCACCGTAATTATCTTATTGGGAAACATAGCGTTTTAATTACAGATCTGAAAATTAAGAACCTTGAAGAACAAAGACTTGTCAAGCAGTATATAGTATAATTTGGCTATAGGCACTTATTATTGATTTTTTTTTTTATTATTTGTAAAATATTTTTTTACAAATATATGTTAATTAGCTATATCTCCCACTATTTTATTATTAATCATGTAATATGCACATTTCTATGTTTTTAATGGAATAACATGCCTCACTTACTCTCTTTTAGTTACTCAAAAATGATGACTCAGTCGCCAAGAAGGATGTGCAACGGATTTTGGAGCTCAGCCACAAGCAAAGGTAAATTGAAACATCACAATAACTCTATTCTGTCTGATCCCAGAGACCAAAATACCTGCGCATACTCTGTCTACACCCTCCAATCAGGGAGGAATGCAAGTGAATCGGTAACCCACCCAAATGATGACATGCACGTTACATGTGGTACAGGATGTATTACTGAGGGGCCAATGTGGCACTGCATGCATCTGTGATTCATTACTGTATGTTCACACAAGCTAGCAAAAAAATTTCTCTAAACAGCTTCACTAGTTAATCATTGTCTGATTAATGTTGTGTGTAACGAGTGTTTTAATGACGAGGCAATATTCGTAATCGTAACCCTCATTCAACCTGAAATGGCAGCTTGATTGAAGTCCAGCCTCATATGTGCAGTATCTTGATAGCCAATCAATAGCCCATCACTACTCAATGACAACTCTCACAAGTCATCCCGCCAAAAACCATTAAGCATGGCTTTAGCTAAATGTTGCCTACCACTGAGAGTGTTAGTGTTATTAATCCAGCTTTTCAGTTCCATGTCTGTCAAGTGTGATTACCTAGTGAGTCCATCATGGGAGGTGCCGACAGGTGATTCATTGTAAATCATTTGTTTTTTGACAACTGTTAACCATGACTTGATTGCTTTCTGAAAATATGTTTTGCTACCTAGCGTAGGCCTACTACAACAAAATAAATATATTCAGCATCAGCTGAAGAGGTTAAAATAAGGTATTCTGAACTTTTGTCTTGGACATATGTAAACCTTAATAGATAACACATAGCAGTCCTGTCACGCCTGGTCTTTTAAAGAGCACCTACTGTATAGTATTAATATTGTCACATTCCTGCTGCTCTGTGTCTTTATGATTGGTCAGTCTCATACCTTTTGTCAGTTTTGAACACCATGTTTCGAAGTCATTGAATATACAGGATGAGAACACAACTGAAACAAAACAGCGACGGCTGGCTTGTTGCTGTGCTGTGTTGCTGTATTGACTTTAAAAATATTGCCCCCTGACTACACAATTAGCATGAGCATGTGTTATACAGTGTGCTTTTAATCTCCCAACACATACCTACATGGTCACAATGACTAAAGCGTTTCCACTAATTAAAAAGTGTTGCCTTGTGTTGTGTGTTTGAGTTCTACAAGGGTTTTGTAATCGTGCCACTTTACTGCTTGAATTATACACTACGTATTTGCATTGCAGTTAACAGTTGGCTCTCGTGCTAGTGAAATACCTTTTGCATTCAGATTGCATAACATTTGTAGTGTTGAAATGATCAATATACATATGCTTGTGTACGCCCGTGGCAACTCACTAGAAATCTCCCACTTACAATCCTTAGTTTCCTTTTTTTTTGTACTTTATTTTGTGTGTGCACATTTGTATTGCACAGCTGTATAAATGCATTAATGAGCTTTTAACTAATATGCGTATGGGGTAACATAGGGCAACACTGACTAACGGGTACAGTTTGCATTGAGAACAGTCTGATGTTAACCATGTCTGCCTCATGTGACAGGGAGGAGATGAAGTCCCTCCAGACTGCCTTGCAGAAGCAGCTGGATGAGGCAAACGAGAGAGCAGAGAAGCAGCAGGCCACGGTAAGGGAGAGCTTACCTGACCATCAACATCCGCCCTGTCACCTGTCACCTGTCACACAGGGCCCTCAGTGATCCATGCTCATTAGCCAACAGCCAGCTCTCTAGGCTCCTTGCCTTACTACTTAATTACAACTCTGGCAGGAAGCTGGGGAGCAAATAGAGAGGTTTTGAAATGGAACTCACTTTAATTTTTTTTACTCACCCAAAGAAATTAGGGATATACACAGTTCTACCACTAGGATAAACAAAGGCATCAAAAATGATTAGCATAATTACAGAGCCAAAATTATTTGTAAAACACTATTGTACAGGCCACCTTTCTCTTGTTCTGTTAGTTGTATCAGAAAATATTGAATGAAGTGAAATATTTTTATCAATGAGATTACATGCACACACACACACACTATAAGCAAGATTAAACTTATAGGCGCTATAGTGGAAATTGCTATAAAATAGTAAGGACAAGCTTTCATAAAGGAGAGAACGATTTCATTAGCCTCCATCCCCACCAGTGTAATCATTTTACTTTAGCCACAGTCCAACATTAGCGGTGCAAATGTATTTCAGTGTGTTATGCTTAGTGTTGTGCAGGGAGCGTCGGCAGCCTCGTAGGGGTTGTGCTCGCGCATTTTCTGTACTTCAATCGGTCGTGCCACGTTTTGTGTCCCCTGACAACAGCGAGAGATAGCCTCTTGTTCCCCCACCAAACTCATTATCAGCCAATCAGCAGGAAGTATAATTAGCTAGATACACAGACAGCTAGTCGTGGAATGCTTTTCAGATGTTCAATATAGGTTAATCAAAAACATGGGCTGTAATAGTCCCGGCCCTTTTAGACACAGTCTCATGGCGTAATTCCTCGTGCAACCTTAAGAACAGCAATTATAACTACACAGGCAGTGTGAGACACTATACTACAGTAAAATTGAATGTGATATGTCTGCCATTTTGTAAGGCCTTTTACAAATCCCAAGTGTAGGGTGCAATGGTTTGGTTATGACATTTATAATTTTTAATATAATTAAACAATATAAAAAAAACATTGTATTTTAAAGGCATAGTTCATCAACATGCAGATAGTGTGTATTAAGCAAGTATACATTTCTGACTTTACAGGTCCAATACTGTTCATATTAATTAAGCTCATGAAAACTGTTAAATTCACATGGAAGTGTACATTTTAATGCTAATGTGCCGGGTAAATATTCTTTCTTTCTTGGCTCAGTGTAAAGGCTAAAGCTAATCCAGGATGTTTTCTTACCATTCCTTTGGGCCATGGCAGTGACTGAAAGCCTCAAACATGAACCATGATGCTATCGTGCCCCGCTTAGAGATGTGAGTCAACCACTGAGGTCTAGTTGACAGTCCCCCGGGTGCCTACCGTGTATGAGGTCACCAGCACTATGAATCTTTTCCTCTTTGTCCTCAACGTTATCTCAATGACCTCTCTCAAGGACAACCTGCTCTTTGAAATAATCTTTTCCGAAAGGGAGAGGGAGGGGGCAAACAAATCTCGACCTTTCTCGATATCATTCAGATGGAACCCGTGACAGCAGTTTCACCAGCCCCTGAGTGGCTGCCACAAAGGAGCAATGCACTACAGAGACATGCTATAACACATGATGAAATGATTCCCATGAACAAAGACCATAAAGACTTGTAAATCTGGCACAGTTCGTTACTGCAAGAATATGCCTCATAGTGCATCATATGGTGTAATCCAAAACTTGTTCTGCCAAGCTAATGTTGTACACCAAAGATTCAGCAGTTTGTTCGTGATTTTATATGGGTTGTAAAACTTAAGGGCTTGAGTGTTAGCCAATTGAACAGTGGAATAGGCTAGAAGCTAATCCTTACATTTATGTAAGGATAAAGTGTTTACTAAGACTGCAATACGATTATTGTTCTTTTTGTCTGTAGATCAAATTTCTGAAGACGGAGATGGAGAAAAAGACTAAAATCATCAAGGATTTACAGCAAGAGGTAAGTCAAAGTTCAAAACAGTATTGCCATGATTTTAATACCTGAAAATACTGTACGTACTGACATCTACATTCACTTTGTAACTGTCCTGAGAGGCGAGCGCAGGCGCGAGCCGAAAAAAGGCAAGGTAGCCTTGATGTGGCGTTCAAATGAGCTGTGCTCATACTTTAATGTTTCCAAAAACAACAAAAGATTGCTGCAAAACAAAGGTTAACCTCACACAACGTTACGTCTGTCTAACTAAGAACAGAAACAATGACCGACAGCAACTAGTGCTGCCGGCGAAACTTAAATAGTCCCCAACAGAAAATCAACATAACTAACAGCCAGGAGGGAAGGCACGACGCGTGCGTAGGGACCAGTGCCTGCAGATCGTGACACACGTTTCTTAATTTTTTTTACTGATGTCTGAAGATATGCCTGTTTTTTATATTTCAGTACTTCGGTGGAAGTATGATAATATAAATAAATATTTTTCTGTTAAGATCATATCAACCATTAGGAAAGGTATGTTTCAGCCAATCATTAGCGATCACATGACTCAGTCAATCTATTAGCCTGGTTAAAACCATCTTGATTTTGCAACCTCCGCCTCTTCTATTTGCTCGGCTTTAAATATCCGTCTGGGAACTCCCAATTGAAAAACTTGTCATTCGGGTAGAGAACCACCAACCATTCAGCATCCAGGTGGGTAGTTCAGTTGGCAGTAGATCAGTGCCTTTCAGTCTAGACTTTGGAATGACCAACAAATCTTCTTCTGAGGATCTCAGGCTACTGTGTCATAGGAAACTAAAAGGACTTTGATATAGCTAGGCGTCAGACACTGATGTGAAGTAATCAGTAAAATCTTTAAAATTCAATTCTAAACCTAACATTCATCCAGAGATGCAAGGATCTGTGTGATGAGTTCATATTTCCTTGTGCCTTTTTTAAAACCTGGAATAAAACATAAATGGTGGCAGGTTTGTGTGTTGCAACTTTTCTTCATGTTCTTCTGATAGATTAGCAGCTTTATTATCTGAATAAACAGAGGTGTGTGTTTTACCAATCAGCACAGTGTAATGGCATAGGAGAATGAGAATTTTGTGTTCCGTAACTTGCTTATAGAAATTCCAATGAATATGTTCTTATGATAACGTACATTTCACAGGCCCATTGTGCTTTGTCATATGTTCTATTGACATTTTGAGATTTTTAGGCTTTTAGCCGTTGCAGATATATCTTGGAGAATGCATGGCCTCTGACTTTCTAATCAGATACCGAACATTTGTGGTCAACAGAGGTCTGTACACTGCTCTGACATCCATGACGGCGTGACATTTTAGTTGTGGCTACATTCAGGGAATCACAAGAAACATTATCTCATATCTACTAGTGACAAAGTTCCTCTGCTGCAAAGAAACCAAAGGTCAAGAGTTTTTCTGTCCTTTTTCAGTTCTCTCGTTTCCTCCCACCTACAGAAATATGGGTAGGCTAACTGAAGACTCTCCATAGATATGAATTAGGAGTAGAAAACACGCAGGTGTGTGTTATGGCATATGAGATTACTGCTGTCATTTGGTTGCAGGCGAGTGCTGTATCAACAGTCTCAGTTCTTCAGCATGCTGTAGTCTTCACTATATCATTGTATTGCTCCGGTGTTTATCAGACTAGCTGTTAATAAAACAATACTTCAGGTTGTCTGTCTGGTATACCACAGTTTTGATAGAAATGATAGTTTTGGATGTTGTTACATGCTTCTCTACATGCTTTGTTTATAGCAGCAACACTTCATTAGTTTGGGAATTGTTTTCATGTTGCACATCACTATATAATATGTTGTGTCAGCAGGAAGGCTTTATGGCTGCAGTTCACTGTAAAGTCATTATCAATGATTGTCTTTCAGTTCCTATTATGAGTATTGTGAAAGAGAATGATCTACAGATTGACTCGGGTCCTGCTGGGATTCATCAGCTTCACACGGAGCATTGTAACAGACAGCTTTGCCACAAGCCCATCATCTCCCTGCTGATGTCTTTAGTCTGAATTGGCTTCCTGTCAGTGTCTTTTTCCTTCTATTTTTTCTAATGTAGAGTAATTTGCTAAATGGCAGAGAAATTATAGATCACAATCTACTTACCTGGCATATGTACTCGGACATTAGAGGGACATTCCACTAACTATTCTTTAATAGGTCTTATTTTCACATTTCCTATTCAGTACCCTTGTGATCCACCTTTTGACGAAGTTGCTGTAGTTTGCTGTAACCTCTACCATCCCTTGCTAAGCATCGATCTGTCTTTGCGTTTTTGGGTTCATAAATTTCTCATAAGCACATTCTCACCCTTCATTGATGATTGACGAACTGAAGGAACAAAAACAAAGACGATCACAAAAGAACAGTTGCTGTCTTTTGCTGAGCTTAACATATCGGACATCTTTGTTAGTAGAGCATCCCTGCGGCCATGATATGTATACTGTATGTATATGTATATGGTATAACACAGCACTTCAAATAATGATCAAAGCAAAATAAAGAAACAGATTTGACAATCAATGGACAATAGGCAGGGCTTGATGAATCACACTGGACAGTGCAAATATGTCCCTTTATACCCTTATTAGCAGCAGTTGGTGAACTGATAATTACTGACATTCACTCTCATGCACCATCATATCTAATAGGATGGCTTTTGATCCACACAATGAAACCAGAATATACTGTATGTATATTGTCTTCATAATCTCTTGGAACCAGCAAACCATACCGAAAATTCCAAAATAGAAAGAAAAAAATACCTTTTCAATTTTGACACGTTTAAATTTTGTGCATCAACCTAGGAAAAAATACACCATGAAGCGCTCCCCTCCGTCGCTAAGAGCTGCGCGAAAGAGTCGTGCAGCCCAGTCCAGACTCTTCTCTGTCCTGGCGCCGCAATGGTGGAATGAACTTCCTGCAGCGGTCAGAACAGCAGAGTCACTACTGATCTTCCGCAAGAGACTTAAAACCCACCTCTTCAAAATCCATATCGGTACCTCGGCCACTGATCTTTCTACCTCATAGCACCAATCCCACAAACACAATAATCCCACTATAACAATCCTCGTTCTATCCTCCTTTCCTCCCTTTAAAAAAAAAGAAAAATAATCCTCCTTTCGACTCTGTTAGATCAACTCTTAGAATATTAATCACTTTGCCGGAATTTAGGTTAGGAAGTTAGCAATTATTGACTGTTTGAGGAGTGAATGATAACTTTCGATTGTTTCAATTATTGACTGTTTTGAGGAGCGAATGATAACTTTTGAGTAATGTTCTAAAAATGCATAAGTGAAGTAACCTTGTTACATAATGCTGGGAGAATGTTATTTGGTGGTTAACCAGTTCAACTGTTGACAAATGTACTAATTGTAAGTCGCTTTGGATAAAATCATCTGCTAAATACTGTAAATGTAAATTAACCCATATACATATAGTAAGTGACATGAAATAAATGAAAATAAATATATGCAAAAAGAAAGACCCCACAATAGTGAATGTTTTACTGAATGTGAGACTTGTCTTTACAATAATCTGTTCCCTGCATGTGTAGGTGGGAGGCTGTATACAGTATATTTTGCCAAGGCAGTTTACAAGCATTCAACTGCTAAGCAAAGAAGAGAAAGAAACATTATTTAATGGAAAGGTATAACAGAGGTACTACATACTGTAAATAGCCAGTTCTGAAATCCAATCATTCCCTGTCACTAACAAAAATATTTATTTTCCTGGACAACGTTATCCTATAACAAGCTATTTTATCTGTTTTATGATTAATAACATGAAATGTGGTGTAAACAGTAGAATAGATCAAATAAGATCATAATCATCTTTAGATTTATATTAGATATAATATTTGGTTGCACAGTGACATGTAATGTTTTCTTAATTAGAAGTTTATTTTAATAGTATTTAAAGTTAAGATAGATTGGTAATTATTTCCTGGGTTACAAACACGGCCTGGCTTCTGGGTACAGAAACATTGAATTAGCTTTCAGGGTAACTTATATTTCTATTTTATTAGGCTACTATAGAAATCTTGACAAAGAGGAAATGCCATATTTGTCATAGCTAATTTTTAGTACAATATTTAGCTTCAAAACAGATTACAGTCTTTGTCTTAGTCTTTGGGCCCTATCTTACACCTGGCGCAAAGCGGAGGCAAGCGCGACACATGTTTCTTTGCTAGTTTGAGATCGACGCATTTGTCATTTTCCTGTCCAGTGCCCACGTCGTTTATATCTGAGCGCCCGTGGGCGTGTTGGTCTTAAAATGAGGTGTGGTCAGGCAAATTCTTGGTGCATTGCTATCTTGAGGCAGCAGAAAGCGATTGACCAACAAAAACCTGGTCTGAAGTCAATGGCGAAGTTATTTTAAATTTGCATTATCAAGATAGTAATATGCACCTACATAGGCGGGTGCACAGCACGCTTACACTCTGCTTGTTACACACACAGGTACGCGCAGCACTGCACAAATGTGCAAAAGATTACAAGTATTATTGTGTACATCAATATATTTTATCCTGCTGGAATCCTTCTGTTGCAGTAGATGGTCTGATCAGTTTCCTCTGCAGCGAAGCATTCTTTCTTACTACTTGGCAAATGTGCCATTATAATAGCAATCCGCCAAGCAAAGGAAGGGAATGGAAGGGAATGGTAGATGACACTCTGATTGGTTTATTGCATGTTATGCCTCAAACATTAATAATCAAGAGACTATACAACCTTTTTGAACCTGGCGCTGCTTTTTTCCGCCATTCAACTAGCAAAAGTGGATTTGTACACTTTAGACCGTCCGCTTAGATAATTAAAATAGGACCCTTTATGTACAATTTTTGACTCTTATGGGACCCAAGAGGAGATATCTTATTGGATTTAATCGATTTTTTTCATCCAAGGATATAAGGGATTACTGAGGTAATTTGGACTGGCAGGTATACCTCAAGGCAGAGCATAAGCTTTTTGGTTCAATTTCAGCACCAACAGGAGGTTCTATTACTGTTGACTGGTACTGCAAATGTATACTGGCTACCACAGACACATTGTTGGTGGCTTATTTAAACTGGCAAATATTATTTTCATAAAAAATAAATGTCAGTATCTAGTGAGCTGTGATGTTTATTATTATTATTATTAATATTATTATTATTATTATTATTATTTTCCATTGGGTTACAAAGTGTGGTTTGACGGTCTTAAAGCCTTAATTTTCCAACAATTAACTTAACTGAAGCGTGGGTGTTGTTCTGATTGGTTGAATGTGATTAATTGGCCAATGATTTGATTGACACCTATTACCACCACCTCCACTTCTATGCCAAATAACTTTTAAATGGAGAGATGCTATACTGATTTGTAGAGCGGAACAAATTGTGAAGCTTGCAAAATCAGAAGGCTAATAGAAATAAATCCAAGGGACTGGTGTTTATGATTCTGGATTAAGTGCTGGAGTTTATTATTCACAAACTGCCATGGCTATTGATTTCTTTCTGCTTGTAGACAGCTGGTCAGTTTTGCTGCGTCTAGCTGTATCACTGATTTTCTATGAATGCCATACAATTGATATGCACTGTATTGCATTGCCTGTTAACTCCCTGTTAAGGTAGCTTTTTCTGCTTGAAATGCAGGCGTTTCCTTATGATGATTCTTTTTTCAAACTAGAAAATCATATCTGTTTGTTACTTCACTTTACTACCACATCATGGCAGAATAAAGCCCATCCACTGCACACGGAGCGGATCTGCTTTCAATTCGCTCCCATGTTAATCAATGAGTGTTTGCACACTGCGGCTGATGCAATTTTTTCTGCCTGGAGTCTATTTTTTACAGTGCAATGGAAATACATTGGAAATACATTGTAGAAGCAGAAATACCAATCAAATAATAATTTGAAAGGAAAAAATAATGCGTATTTACATCCGCCCCCTTGCCCAAACATTTGATCGATCCAACTGTTGTCAAACATTGTATTTGTATAATTTTGTTACTCACCTGAATTGCTGTCATAATATGTTAATATATCCTTGATTTTACATAACTGTCCTAGAACATGCAACATAAACCATGAGAAAATCACATAGAGAAGAGGGGGGGGGGATCAAATCTGCCAGGCTGTGTGCAAACCAAAGCGGAGAAAAAGCCCAGAAGACGAGAGCAAAAAAAGCTCTGCGTGCAGTGTGCAAACAGCATAAGAGTTAAGTCCTCTTGGTGTGCAGAATTATTTGAGCCTGATTAGTCAGCAAGGAAGGGTATCTAGCAAAGTATGGAAAAATAGAACACATGCTATCAGCTGAGAAAGAGAGTGAGAAAGATAGAGGGAGATGGTATGCGACTATCTGCAGTATTTCAGAATGTTTTCAAGACACTCATTAATCTCAATTTTCTTATGATACGTCATACATACTGTATGTCAACTGTAAGAGGCTGTCAGAGATTCATGCAAGTCAGCTACTGTACATAGAATAAGGAAGGTTGTGTTCACATGAGCAATTGTGATGTAGAATAAAATAGACAATTTTCAATGTATGTGATCGAATGGATTGTTTTCCCCAGAGACAAAACACTACAATCTATACTGTATAAAGACCAGAGCAGATGGGGAGCACTCAAACTGTCCTTGGAATTTTTTTTTATATTGGTACCAAGTGTTCCTGTTCCCAACCTGTCCATTTTTTGACGCATCACAAATGCCCATGTGAACACAGCCTTTTGGAGAGTCATACATTCATATATGATTTTAATCTTTGGCAACCAGCTCAGTGACTACAAAGTAGGAGGAAGGTAATTGGTCTGAGCCTTTTAATGCGTTTGAAGTGGATTTAATCACAAGCTGTGAGAATTAAAGCAGAAAAATGCATTACTTTACAGTTGCTTTATTTTCATGCTGATAACCTCTGGGAAAGCATCTACCAAAACTGTAACTGCACATTGTGTCCCAATGTTACAAAAGATACTTTTAAAGAAGTTTGCCAAATAGTTTTTGTTTGTTTGTTTGTTTGCTCAGTTCAGGATACATTAATGTGCAAAACATTCATATTCATATTCATATTCAAACCTGCCCGTTTAGTTGAATGAATAATGCAATGTTGTGGAGCACTCAAAGCCTGTTTGTGGACTGCACTGGCTAGATTTATTGCACCTATGCCACGTTTCATTTTACTTGACAAACAGCCAGTGCTTTGTAATTGTGTATTAAGTGCTGCCATGCTGAGTAGAGTGTAAAACCAGAGATAATCAAATGGGGTTATGCCACATTAAATTAGTCTGTCTAAGATAGGAAGGACACCTAATGATGGAGGTCTGTGTTTGTTCACCACCACACATAGCAGTCCAACCCTATACAATTTAGTATGCAATACTGGTCTGCACAATAGTGCCCTTTTCCAGAAATGTCTCTGAATAGAAAATAGTTTTTTAGTTCCAATTTCTCTAAATAAACATTAATCTGTGATCCATTCCACAAGCTTCCCTCTGTAGAGAACAGAACAAGCTCTATGGTCAGTGTTAGTGTACCCGCATGATCTGTTGATGAGATATCTACTGTAGTGTGTTTTCTTAAGTCAAATAAAATGCCATATATGGTGATCATATGGTGAACTGACCATTGAAAATTAATTTGACTTAATTGCAAATTTGCTTATACCTTATACCATATTTGCTTATACCTTATACCATTATCTTCTTAACTGACGACAGTGCCTGTGCAAATATTACATACTGAGGCTGGAATACACCACAACGTAAAGCTGGCAACAAAGCACAGCATGATACAGCGCAGCAGAACATATGGAGACTCACTACAAGGATGGGTTAATTTGCATGTTCAAATAAGAGGGCATGCATGTATACTGGTAGAAATCGACGAACTATTTAAACTATTCAAACAAGGTAACGCTTAAAAAAAAGGGGATTCAAACAAGCTTGTACATTTCAGGAACTGCTCCTTGCTGTTCCACGTACTTAGTGTTGTTCCAGTCTGTGTTTTCCTTGTGTTCCATGTTTCTGTTGTTCCGGTCCTGGTTTTCTGTCTCCCTCACTGCTTTGTCGTTGATTTGATTATTGTTTTCACCGGTTTTCCCTTGTATTTAAACCCTGTGTCCCTGTTTGTTGCTGCTTATTTCATGTTCTCTAGTCTCATGAGTTTGTGTTTCGCATTATTTCTCTGTGTTTCCTGTTCCCGATTCCGTTTAGCCTGTCTTGATTCTAATTCCTGCCTAACCGTGGAATATAATTTTGCAAGCAAAGCCAATAGTATTTCAGTATTTGGTCAGATAAAAAAATAGATCATTTATTTTTTTTAAATGTCGGTCCTAGACCTTTCATGACTGCTCAACAGGTTAATACAAACTGCTCCATTGACTTCAATAGAAACGTTCCTCCACCAAGCATAGGCTGCAAGGGAGCCACACAGGATTACCTATCGTTAATTCCGACATACTGTATTACAGAGGTGTCTGTCAAAGAGAGCTAACCCATTTGGCTCTTAGCATATGAGTCATAAATTATGTCTTGAGCGTCAGACATTACATGAGTCAGGACCAAAGACCTCCAATAACATTAAAATGTTTAAAATTGTCGGGACGGTACGATAAGGTAAACATAATATTGGGAGTGCTCTGGCTGCAATCTGTGACCAGCTAACACAAAAAAAACAGCTGCACAGTGGCAGGTGTGGACACAGACTGTCGTGGTTTAGTTCTGACTTTGGAAATCTCCCTGTGAAAGTGAAATCACTTCAAAACTCATCTGGAATAACAATGTTTTAATTATTTAAAAAAAACAACGAAATTCTTAAAGTGACATGGGTTTTGAGTTCTCACTTCAGGCTACAGAATGACACTAAACAGGCAAACAACACTTTCTGACAAAAATGTGGCTTCCTGTATCACATTGTGCATAATGCACTTTGACATATAAGCTCCACTGCAGCTCATTTTCACCGTGGGTCTTTTCTCGGGTCATAAAACGTCACATTTGATGACACCTACCATTTCTATGTGTGCACAGGTGTGGCCCTTCTAGCGCAAGAGGTGAGGGGCAGATGCGTCTGGAATGTCTGGAATTGATACTCAGCGAACTGTGCCTCAATGAATCACAAAACAACTGCCATGCCAGCTCATTAGCCCTCTCTTGCATGTGTGTGTGAAGGTGCAAAAGGGTCACCTGAATGTTTCTGCACTTCTTTCTTTTTTTGTGTGATTAATTTCACTTTTTAAAGAAGATATCTGTTCTGGTTGGGTTTACGAAACTAATTGCATTGTCGACAAATTGAATAGCAATTCCAAGGACGGAAAACATGATAATACTGCTGAAAGGCTTGTGCATTGTGTGGCCATGATATCAGGTTTCATTGATTGCTGTTGATGAATGATTATTAATTTCTCTTGTGCTCTGCTGGATGATATTTAAAGAGTAGTTGAATGAAAATAGGCTCTTGATGAGGTCATTGATGAACTAATTAACAAAATTTTTGAGTTAATGTGAAGGGCTTACAAATCATAACTGGCTGCAATGATGACGCTTTGTCTAATTACATTTGTTTGAATAGATTACACAGTGGGTTACACAATTAGTACAGTACACATTGAGCAATATACTGTAGGCTTATCGGCATTTCAGTTACCTCTGCAAATTAATTTTTTTCTTTTTACTCATAACTCTTAGAACTGACCCGCAAGACATTGTTCCTGAAAATTGTCATTTCAATCTCCTTTAATATCTTTTAAAAAATGTTTCACAACGACTTGTTACTAATACTAGTAATAACATAAAATGTCTGTAAGGCAACTGATCAAATTTAATATATTCTTAGGTTATTTATGCATAATATCAAAATGCCCTGGGCCGTTATGAAAAATTTGTGGTTTTCAAGCATAGGTTGCATTTTTTGCAGTATTCATTAAAACATATTTAAATGTTAAGATATTTCTTTTTCTTTGCCTGTAATTGGGTGTTTCTTTGTCACTCACATACTGTATACACATGCATTCTTGTGAAAGTAGCCAAGTTTCAAATGTGATCCTCAGGCCTCATTTAATGCTGCACACTCCAGTGACAGCAATGTGTATTTTCAAGTTCCACCCACTTTTCACCTCCAACAGTGTCAGTCATGCAGACTGTCAACAGGCTTGGTACATTAAGCTGTCTAGCAGTGTGAAAGCCAGTTCTGTGTTGACACTCAGCCATTTTGCCTCCTTCAGCCTGTCATAATGGGAAAGCAGTGCAAATGTTCACGCCTGTTTCTGAGAGATGCTTATAAAAAATAACTAGTTGATGAACCAAAGGACCTATAATGAGACATAAAACAATGAAGCTGACGAACAATTTGTCCTGCAATTCAAAAAGGAAGCATGTTCAACATCCAGGGAAATAATATTCTGTAGGCACAAATGGCATCATTGAATTTTTTGGTTTTCTTTTTTTTCAGAACAAGAGCCTGAAAAATAAACTGCTGTCAGGCAACAAACTTTGTAATGCCTATGCTGAAGAGGTAAGTGTTTTGATCTTTCGAACATGGAAGATTTTACTGACATTTTTAGTTAAAGCTTGCACCACTCTTGAATTGAGCAGGTTGTAATTTTAAAAAATAAATAAAAATTGTTACTAAGTGCCAGGGACGCTGGAAGACATTTTCAGTTGGGGTGCTGAAATTGTTAGTTTGAGTGAGTGACATTTGTGTTGAAATTGTGTAATTTGTATGGGGGTCTGGGGGTATGCTCCCCTGGAACATTTTGAGAAAAACTCAGTAAAAAGTGCTTTCTAGTCGCTTTCTCGACAAAAGAACATAAACAATATTTTAACCCCTTGTTTTCTATAAATTGACTCTCAAAAGCCATTTGCACTTGTGTGTAGGCTATATTCCAGGGTTAGGGTTAGCCTAGGCTACCATATAAACGGGGAACTACTATAAAAACCATTCAGTTGGTCGCTATTTAATCACTGTTCTAAATTAAATTTTGTATGATGTTAGGCGGCAGAAAATATAAAACCTGTGTCTACCATAAGCAGATGGCAGAACACCAACGTTGGGCTTGCTTTTTGTGCGTCATCCCCAGACGAGAAATGATGTTAACCCCCTTTTGAAGATATAATAAAAACGTTTTTTTTAATTAATAATTTTAAATAAACAATTATAAATTGCAGTTACAGCATGCCAACAGTAGGGGTTGCCGCAGCACCCCCACCTCCCTCGTCCCTGCTAAGTGCTGTTGTAAAACTCATTGTCAGTGTTCCTCATTCTAATCAGTGGTTTCTGAATAAACCAGAACTCTTAAGAAAATCAACTGAATGGCAATCAACTGAACGTGCACACGTGCACACGCTCACACATAACGCACTGCTTTTTTTCAGAATCTGAAAATGCCCTCTTTTTATAGTAAATTCAGTGTTTTAGCTCAGGTAACGCATGTTTCTGTCCTATAACTAGGCCTGTTGTGGCAGTTATTCTGAGCAGGTGTTTTTCCTACAGAGCTCTGCAGTAAGGGTGTTGCAGGCTGCAGCAGGGATCTGTTAATCCATCACAGCTGCTGGTGGCTTATTGTGGCATAATTATGCAGTAGTCATCCCAATAATTATGCGTTTAGTCGAATCAAAAGACTCGTAGGCTTGCTGTATAGTTTCACTCCAAGGTGTTGATGTGTCAGTAGCCATGGCAGCCATTCGTAGGGGTGTAGATTGATGACAAATTGTAACCTTGGTGAAGTGTGTGGTATGAAAATCCCTGTGTTAGACATTCTATAATCAGACTCACTTCCATCTACCGAGGTTAAGGAATGGGATTTGATGGATTGTGCGATGTAGAAAGTGAAGGCAACATACAACTACAAGGCTAAAGGAAAGTAGAAAAATATAGGTTTAGATTGAAATGGGAAATATATTAGATATAATTGTAATTATAGTTTAGTAGCGACTTACAGTAAGTACAAGTATTAAGCTACAGATAAGAGAGGGATAGGCATCTTGCTCTGAAATGTGTACAGTGAGGGGTTGAGGCACAAACACCATCCAATTGCTGACTATCCCTCACCACATAGACAGGCGCAAATCAGAGTCAATGAGAAACATTAGGTGACAGTAGCCTACCAATACTTCTAGGAATGAAATATAGTTTTTGATATAATTAAATTAATAGTTTGTCAAAATGATCGCAGCTTGACTTTCTTTTACATTGATCGTTAAAAAACAGATCTGTCCAGTAGCAACATGGGGCTTTCAAGTGGGTCACCTACCTCGACAGTCCCAGGGTCGGTTCTGTGAGCAGTGTCATAAGTGAGTGTATTAGATCAAAACATTTAGCCAGGCAGGGGATTTTTTTGTGTGAAACAACTTCTTTTTTTTTTATATTAAGTGACCAGGGTCAAAAGGGTCATGGGAAATCTTCCTGGTCGTGGAGTCATACAGGTCTACAATAGCAGACAGGTTGTATCCAGTGACTCTCTCTGCTGACCAAGTGAAGCACTGCAATTTGCCCTTGTCCCGTTGAAGGAGGCACTGAACCAGATGGTGATGGATGAGGTGGGGATGATAGCCATGTATAACACTGCCTGTGGAAGGTTCAATCCCTGCCAGGACTTCCCCACCTGGGCTTTCTTAAGGATGCAGGTGGTGATCTCCTCTCATTGGATATCCAGGTGCTTGTCCTGCTGTCCACAAGCATATCCTCACTGGGGCCCTTGTTGTTAAGAGGAATCACTGTAGTCCCATCATTGGAGATTAGACCAGTAAGGGTTTGCAAATGTACTACATTTCTTGATTTTGCCAGATAGGAGCGGGTTTTTAACATAGTATTGTGAATATACTCAGTGGCCTTGTGGTTAATGTCCACCCTGAGATTGGAAGGTAATGGGATTAATCCCTGGCCAAGTAAAGACTCTCTGCTTGGCACTCAGTTGCTGCAGTTACACAAGCGTATGGTTTTGTTTTTCATTCCGAATGAAATCACTCTAACTGAGGATTTCCACAGATCAGCCCTTTACATGCTTCTTATCAGAATCAGATGTGCACAATAGCTTATAGCCGAGCAAATCCAGGCCATCACAGGTAATCTTTTGGCAGTAAAGCTAGTAGGCTATTTATTAGGCATTCTATACATATACTAACTTGCTAAACTCACCTCCATGAATTCATATTGGATTTAAAGAAACACTTTCAGCTGAGGCTTTGACTTCTCTACTGTACTACCATGTGATAATTTCTTCATATTTCAAATATTTTTCAATTAAGATTTCCTCACAGCCTTTGGTGAGACAGGCTGAAAATGGCTTGAGATAGAATCTTAAATCAGGAGTTTGATGCCATGTCCAACAACTGAGATTACACTTTCCAAGCACAAGCTCCATTTGTTGTACTTTTTTTTTGTCCTGTGTGAGAAAACAGATGTTTTTCTTTATTTGGAATTTGTGTTTTTAATGTCATTTTAATTGGCTTTTTTAAAATGTCTGCATTGTGTAACGGATTACATTGCATTTGCTATGCTTTAGTTTGTTGTTAGCTTTCATGCCATTTGAGGTGAAAGTGTGTTGAAGGCAGAATGTAAACCGTTTACTGTGCTAAAATAAGACTAACGCTGCTCTTGTGCTGATTCATTGATTCACTCATTCAAATTGACAAAAGCAAAACAAATAAATCTTGATAACTGTTGACTGAGTCCAGAAGATATAGCATAGGATAAAGGGGTAGAGGGGAGGTGCACTGCACACATTATTTTGGTTCATATCTGAGAACTTTCAGTGATATACACTGATATACAGTAGAGAGTTCCCAGCATCACAGATTTATAATGCACATATTTATGTGTGCAGGGAATAAATCGAAGCAGATGCCTTAAACAAAAAATGTATTGCTATGTCATCTAAAGTGAACACGTCAGTTTGTCTTGGCTGAAATGGCCATTTTCATGTTCAGTCAGGAAATATCAGCTGGCAGCCGGCCACTGGTCTTTCTCAGCTCCCCTGCTTCACCAATCAGACATACTTCACAAATAGGGCAATCTGTTAAAACTGGAAAGGGAAAGTTACCAGGTCCATGTGGATCAGCGCCGCACTGCTCCCGTCTGCGCTGCAGCTGCTGCTGCATGCTGACAGAGCTATTGTTGTATACTATGCATATTTGGCCGTTTTTCGCTCACCTACCACCTCTTCAGCTGCCATCTGCTTGGCTTTTATGTACTGTTAGGGAGGATGTGGTCCCTCACAGCATGGCAGCTGTATTTTACTAAAGCAGCTGAAAAACAACACAGTCAGCGCCAGAACGCCAAACATATTGTTTATCATATTATAAAAAATTACAATGTAAGCCAACTGCTGTGCTGAGTTGCAAATACAGTATATACCTAAAATGTTAAATATATCTATTGTCAATCTTTGAATATTTGCATCTATACGGAGTTTTTACAACATAGAAAACTTCTTTTATAAACAAGACAATTTGTTTGTTGTGAAGAAATGGATCTATTTAACAAATTTGAGAATTTTAGGAAAAAACTGTGCGAGGGGCATGGCCTATCAAAATTAAACATTTTGATTGTTTATTGTTAGCACACACACATAAATTCTGATCAGTCCATCCTTGTTTAACTGTCAACACATTAGTCGGATGAGAAAGTTGTGAGTCATGCAAAGGCAGGCAGAACGCTAAACAGACAAACAGGCCAGATGTTTACATTACTCCTTGCATGCAATTTATGTGCACAGGTGTAATAAAAAATCTCATAAAAAGGAAAAGCTGCTCATAAAGTGCAGTGAGTTTCAGATACTAGGCAATCAATTTGTCTTTCAGAGTATTAACGAGTAGTATGTAGTTACAATTACATTGCTAAATTAAGAATTAGGTCATTTAGCAGAGGCTTTTATTCAAAGTGACTTACAATTACATGGAGCAGATAGGGGTTAGGCATCTTGCTCAAGGCTCAAGGATGCTTAAAGGTAGGACAAACTCTGGGGCTCGAACCCATGACCTTCCGGCTGGGAGCCCAACACCTAGACCACTAGACTATCCTGCCTGAATACTGTAGCTGTTTCCGCAAACAATCAAATACATAAATAAATATATGAACAAATAATGAAACTATATCTGAACTACAAAGCACTAAATTAGTACAGTATTTATTCAGAGCAGTATGACTGGAAAAAAAGAGGTTCAAAGTGGACAAAATGATGTTTTAATCTATCCTGAGTTGAGTGACTGACTTTGTCAATCCCTAAAACCTCACACTCATTCAATAATTCTCACATTTTCAACATACATTTGTGGTGTCCTTTTATCATATTTGGTGTGATCCTAGAGGTGAACAAGCACTAAACTAGTCTGAGGCAGAGTTGTGTTGTGTTCACACTCACAAAGACAGTTCTCCGGAGGGCTTAATATTGTGTTATCTAGGAGGAAACCTTTATGTTCCATGTGCCCACTGATGTGGAGCCATGGGCCATAAGCCGGAGTAATGTCAGGGACAGCCAGCTAGAGTGTTTGTGTCCGTTTGCGCACATGTTACTGCCAAAGTTCAAGGCTGTGTATTTGTGTGTGTGTGTTTGTGTGTGTGTTGGAGGGTGGGTAAAAGGGTGTTGTATGTGTCCAGATGGCAGGCAACAGGTAAGAGGTAGCTGTAACCGCGGACCCTGCATGTGTGTGTGTGTGTTCGTGGCGCTGTGTAACAGCAGTGAAAAGTCCGCTTTAGACAGTGGGCAAGAAGCCAGTGCATGACTGCATCATTGTGTGGGCTTTGCAGTTCAGTGAAGGGGAGATTTGATATTTCTCACTCTCCGTAGGTCAGTCCTTTAAGCCAGAGCTTCACCCAGGGAACACTCGCAAAATAGTCGACCGTCGCAGCCGGCAGAATCCTGCTATGTGATCTAAAACCAATTTCGCTATTTGAATAAGCTAACACTTATTTTCTTATCTTTCCCTTGCAGTCCAAAAAAATCCAGGCTCAACTGAAAGAACTGCGGTACGGCAAAAAGGATTTAATTTTTAAGGTAAGCCCAAAGTGAAGGGGGGCTTTATTGCCCCCCTTCAGACCAGAGGTAAACAGGTACCCTGGCCACATTAAAGGGGTGATCCCGTCAGGCAAGGTACTCCAATTACAAAGACCCTTCGAGCCAGTCAAGAGCCAGTACATTCAATTGGCCTGTGCTAATGTAGGTGTCCTCTATTTGCTGCACTACAAGATCCCGTCCATCCTTTTCAATCATGAGGGGTATGTTTCTAAATGATTTAGACAGCATATGATGGAGTGGATATGGAATTATGCATTAGCTATTTGAAAATCATACAGACATAAATTGCAAATGACAAAATGGATTGGCACAATTCTGTGGAAAGCAACAATTGTAGGGCATCCATAAATTGCCAGTTACTTGCTTTCCTCCTCTGCA
The DNA here is from genome assembly GCA_025447815.1 of Percopsis transmontana. Taxonomy (NCBI): domain Eukaryota; kingdom Metazoa; phylum Chordata; class Actinopteri; order Percopsiformes; family Percopsidae; genus Percopsis; species Percopsis transmontana. The sequence continues at coordinate 778,032 of JAOEHI010000018.1, forward strand.
GCATCTATGACTGTGAAATATAATGTAATATCAGAACTAAAAATGAGTCTCTGACTGCACACCTATTCACACATCACAGTCCACACAACAGCCCTGTTGTGGGATACGTGTGCTTTTACTGGTACAGTGCCTGACCTTTCAGCCCTTATTTGTAGTGTTAAGTTAGAGAAATGTCAGATGGCATTCTTGCCACAATGCCCTGCAATGCCGTTTCATAAATGTACCGTTTGATCCCTTAGAGCTGTCACTGCAAACTTCTTACTGTTGAATTTAATATTTCTAGCACAATCCATGACAATATCAGCTGGGTCTCATTTAAGGATCTGCGTCCTTGGAAGGCTTTATTTGTCAAATATATTTCTCACAGCCTCTTCTCCCACAATCCTTTGCTCACCTACCTTCTCAAAACAAAACAGCTGGGGTCAATAGGCTGCTGCAAGGCAATAATTTATGATGCTAATCTATCTGAGAAACTATTGGGTGAGAAATGCGCAGTTTAGATCTAAATCTTTGCTTGCGTTATATAAAAAAATGCCTATTTTAAAAAGTAAATTGCAACTATCAGAAGAGGCAGCTCCCGCTATAACTGGCATAGGCCGTCCCATTTCAGTCTTCTGCAGAAAGCAGGAGTCTCCAGAGGACGCAACTACAAAGGATGCATCCTACTACTACACGGCTCTTTAAATGAGACACCGCTATTATCCTAGGGTGTCCTTTTCTTGCTCTATTTCTAGCCTGGTGATTGATTGATGCATTGACTTGTTTGCTGGTGTCACTGGCTGTAAATCGTTGTTATTGAATTGTGTCATTCACTCACCCAAAACAAGCCCTATCCCTCAATGTCACCAAGCTTTCAAGTGAGCCTTTCAAACACTATGTCTCCTGTTGATTTCCTGTTGCATAGGAAAAGCTCATTGGATGGCGCTCTTTGAATTGTCTAGAAGTACACAATCAGAATCTGAGAAATTACCTAAATAGCAGATGTCAAAACAGTGAGCGTAGATGATACTTCAGCTATCAAAAAAAAATGTCCCTTCCCTGTTGGTTCTGTTTCAATGTTCAGTTGGACAGAGAAGGAAATAGATACAGTACTGAAGATGTCGTCAGCCTTACAAGCGTGACTCAGAAGTCAGCCAGGGGACCCTGAACAATTGGATTAGTTGTGACAGTCATAGTACTATGTCAAAATGCCTTTTGACACACAGTGTCACAATAACTGTAATGTCATAACTTTGGAAATACAGCAACCTGGTAGGAATGGAGATATTCCAAATTTAAGGAACTATTCACACGTTGTGTATTTAGGTTGTACAAATAATTACAATTAAAATTGCAATAAAATAATTGCAAACTAAACATGTAATGCAATTTTTGTGTGTTGTGCTGTGCTTAATTAGTAAACTGCATTTGCATTTAATTTGCTTACATATGACATCACCCCAAGCACTTCTTTAACATCCCAACAAAATCTTAACAATAAGTGAAATGTTGCTTCATTAGCTCGGTCTCATTCAATACTAAAAAAAGAGCAGGGCCATCCTGTGTAAAGTAGTTCTAGTGGTCGTCTTGGCCAGAGCCTCCCGTCTCTGTCACACAACGTTTTAAGCACCCCCCCCCCCCCTCCCTCCCCCTCCCCCAAGAGCTGCTCTTTCTGTCCACTGTGGAGGAGAAAGAATCCAGATCTGACAGCTTTATGAAGCTGCATGCCTCTTCTGACTAGTACCCCACTGACCCTTACCTATTTATAATGGACTGTAATGGACAGAAGTATAGAGCTTTGCATTTGGGGCACTTGAAAGTCTTTCTGGAGCAGTGCTCATGTGCTTGAAGTGGTCAGAGTACTATCCTATGATGTTTCTTTGTGACATTGGCGTAATTGCTCTCTGCTTTAAGAAGGAATACACACACACACACACACACACACACACAGTTCACTTCTTTTAGAAGATGGAGAGTTTGTAGATTGTTTTTATGTAAACCTTTTAAGGTGATTCATTCTCCAAACTCTTTACCTCTATAAAGTAAAATAAAAAGCTTTTGTTTGCCTTATACTTATATTACTTTATTGTATTTATAAAATGTAATATCATATTATGGTCCCTATTCCCAATGGCAGTGAATGGCAGTTCATAATGTTCTTAGACTCTGTAAAGCCCTTAACCCTCCTATTGTGTTCAGGTCAAATTTTACCCGTTTTTCAAGTTTAGATGTGTGAAACATAAAAATTCTGATTAAAACAAGGCTTCATTACATCCTCAACAATGGCCTACTGAATACTATAAAACACATTTTGATCATTTGTCAAAAAAGTTACATCGTTGGTGTTCTGGGTCAAATTTGACCCGGTTGTATTTATGGGTTGTTTATGCAGAGGACTGCATAGAAAATGTATAACAAATTACAACAAAACTAATAGAAACAACGGGAACCATTTCTTTCTCGCATACGAGGTGGTGAAAGGGGGGTAGGATAGTCTAGAGGTCTAGGTTTTGAACTCTCACCCAGAAGGTCATGGGTTCAAGCCCCAAAATTGGCCCACCTGTAAACATCCTTGAGCAAGATGCCTAATCCCTACCTGCTCCATGTAATAGCACCATTGTAATTCTAAGTCTCTTTGGATAAAAGTGTCTGCTAAACAACCTAATTGTAACTTAAATGTTTTGTCTGTGGGGGAGTGGTTTCATAAATCACCCTCTCATGGTTCTTTAATATAAATGCCAATTATCTTCATCAAAAGCAATAAAATAGATAAATTGTGCCTATTTTAAAATAAAAAAACATTTGTACATTGTATAGTAAATGTTGTCTAAAGTACATAAAATATAAAAGTAAGTATATATTAGGGTTATGGATGAATAAAAGGTTACTTAACTGATAAGATAAGAAACACAATGACTTTCAACATTCCTCTATATTTTTTAAATTACACTGTAAATAGCATATGGGAAGGGACTGTACTATCAGTATCATTTGTATACAATAGTTCAGTTAGTCTACCTTTCCCTTGCCGTTTGACAGAAGAGATTCAAAGCAAGATTCAAAGCATGCTCATGAACAACAATTAAAGTTAAAGCTAGATTTATTACCTCAGATTACCTATTGAACACAGCAGTTTATGAATGGCTTCATGTCAAAGACCAAAGTACATTCCTTTGAAAAGGAAGGGAAATCTGATTCTTTGTTTTTTTTTTGTTAAATGCTAGACTGTCCTTGACGCTTATTGAACTAAAACAAATGATACTGAAAATAAAGCCTCCATATCTTGACTGTACCCATGAAAAACTCAATAAAAATCAGGAATTAGCACAGATCAGATTCACCACTTCAATTCAAATCGATGTAAGCAGTTTCAGTGAGGCATTTCAGGACAATGAAGAGCATTCACACTCTCAATGTAACAGTCATCACTAAGGCCCGTTTCTCTATAAAACTCACCGCTCTTCCCCTTGTTGCTGATCAATTAAGAGGTACAGTATTGCAATGGACCTGTCATAATTAGAAGTGTCAGCCAAACACAGACTACTGCATCCAAAGAAATGTAGTTTTACATAATTGTCCCTGGCACAGTCTAATCTTTACTTCCTTATAAACGCTGACATTGATAATGGATGTGCCGACCCACTGGCATAAGACAAGATACAGATCTAATGCTTAATAGTTGCCACATTAACATCGCTTACAATCTGTATAAGAGGAACCTTCAATCTTGCATTGATACATTGACATTTTAATTTCTTTACTGTGTGCGCATGGGAATGATACTGTGACTTGACTGGATGTATATACAGTATAGCTACTGTAAGTATGTGCCTAATTTATTTAATAGAATTACTCATGATATTGACACAAAAACAAAAATGCCTATTTTGCCTATATTTTAGGTAACCAGTTTCCAGAAAACTTAAGTGAACCGAACTAACTGGGTTTACAGTACTATATTTGTTAGAACAATGCTGGTCAGACTACCAACTGTTTTGTTATTTCTTCCGCCAGGGGCAGCAGTTGATGGATTTGGAGAACAAGTTAGCCATAGCCAAGGAAGAACTGGAGAAGACTGCTCTTGACAAGGTGACTAAAACGTGTAGTTTACCTCTGCATAGTGTTTTTTTTTTTTAAATTAAATTAAATGTCGGATTTGTTTCCCAAGATTGTTATATGGTAGTTTTGTTCAGAGCTAATCTCTCTGTTTCAATACTCCGGGATGACGTATCCTGAGGAGAAGCAATGTCATCAAAATAAATGTATGCAGCGTAATGTACATTGGGTTGTGTGTGGCAAGACACAGGGTGCTGTACAAACATCTTTTGTGCGGGTTTGAGGCAGTGGTGTCATTATTTTCTCATTCTTTGATGCGGGATGTAAAGGTGAAATAAGTCTTTGTGGGAGTGAAGAAAGAAGTCTGCCAGAGAGAGCTGAGTGCATGCTTAATTATTTTGCTATACTATGTAGGCTGAATGTGTGCTGTGGTTTGATATATATTGAGTAATTTTTTTCTTTTTCTTTTACATGTAAATAGGAACTAGTTAGATATCAACTATATCCACCAAGGTAAATTTTGTTATCAGTGAATTACTTATGAGGTAGAAGGGAAGACAAATTGAATGACGGGTGGTGAATTCATGAATTCATGAATTCATGAACGCTCACCGAGACAGAAGGAACATACATTATTTTATAACATGGTGTGTAATCGTATTCCCGGGACAGGAGTCTCAACTGAAGGCGCTGAAGGACACAGTTCACATTTGCTTCTCGGCGGTCCTACACGACCAGACCAGTAGCAGCCACAGATTTCCCACAGCTCCAAGCAACTTGTTCAGATACTCATCACTCATCAACAGCTCCAGAGTCACCTTCCAACAGCCACATGCCAAGGTACTTCAGTATTCCTCTTCAGTCCGTTTTGATCCAAAAGAAAGTGTTTCAATATTATATAATGTAAACGGCTTGTATAGCCTACACCAAACTTCCAGTTGAGCCATTATGGCTAGAGGGTATCGATACTGTATTTTATTAAAGTGACTCCTGCTGCACAAATAATAAAATGCCATTTGACCAAACTGAAAGAATATGTTCTTATCATATTTACTATGACGCTAATTCAACACTGCTCAAATATATTAAGGGAACATGTAATCATCACAGTATAACACCAAGTCAATTAAACTTCAGGAATATCAATCTGTCCAGTTAGGAAGCATAAGGGATTCAGAATCAATGTCACCTGTTTTGGTGCAAATGAAAGTGACAACAGGTGCACTGGAGAGGCAAAAGCAAGACAACCCCCAAAAAGGGAATAGTTTTGCAGGTGGTGGTCACAGACAATTGCTCTCTCATTATCCTTCCTGACTGATTCTTCTCTACTTTTGCGTTTTCCTAGTGTCTTGTCCCTTTATTTTTTTGTGTAGTTTGTTAATATATGGTAACTACTGCTGCAACCGTCTTTCTTATTTTTATTTATATATTTTTCTTGTAAAGGGTTTTTAGTTCTTTTTCAGGCATCTATTTCATGCAATTTCAAGAGCCCTATCATTTTCGGTGTGCTATATCATCGTAAACAGCATGGACCTTTATATAAAGAGTCAGAAACAAGTAACCCCAGTTTCCTTACATCCGTTAAGCTTCTTTCTTCTTTAATAGCATGGCTAGTATGTTTTCTCCTCTATTTACCACAAATGTATTCACTTTTCACTGCGCACAGCTCACATAACACACTGGCTGCAGTGTTCAATGTGTTAGATGACTGTTAACACGTTTCAAGTGGCTATTTGTCAATCCGATGCTCTGGGTGATCACTTTCCAGAGAGAATTAGCCTGCAAAATAATTACCACTGAATATAACAATAGAGCAAACATTGTTCCAGAAGTTGTTCAGAATAATAATGTCTAGGTCATTTATGTCACTATTTATATTCCATGGCCCTGTAGCACTGGAGGTAAAACCGAATTATCCCAGGGTTATTTTGGAAGGTTTGGTATGTTGGACTTTAAATTTGTTCTATGGCATTATTAATTGAAGGTGACACATTCTTTGTTTGAAGCCTCTAAAACCCAATGTCACCGAAGAGTGCCAAGCCTAGGAATTAATCCTGTTTAGGAGCAGGCATGTTCACAGAAAAATTGGGTTGAGCCCTGCCCTTTTCCCCTCAGACTCACAGAGCGCCCTCTGGTGTTAAATTAATTATTTGGCTCATGGGGAAAAAGATTGCACCGACCGGGAATCTTGTGTGGCCTGAGGTAGGCCTATTGTTCAAAGGAAGGTACATGGTGGCTGGGTCTCACAAGGTTTCGGGAGGCCAGAGTTATGCTTCAGCTAGGCACAATTGGCTCAGCCTCGCCCCGGGAAGATAGTGTTTTGGTCTGCTTGAGTTCCATTTGAAAACCCTTCTGGTGCAGAATTAAAATCATAATTTCTCAAAATTTGCATCACCATGACCTCTTGTCAATGCTCACATCCTGTCCACACAACATTTCGGTGAATAATAAGATTATACCTTGGTGAGACTTTCATGTTTACTTTTTACACCTTTTTATTACAAAATTACCATTAAAATGTTTTTATTGAATGACCGCAGCAGTGGCAAATGTCACTTAGACGTCTGAAGCTAAAACACAAGTTTTAAAAGTTGAATAGGCTATTTTACATATTAGTTGGGCCTACATATTTTTTGTGAAATAAGAAGTCATGCTTATGTATCAAGCAGTTTAGAATGCTGATCTACAGTATATCATCAAGGTTTTATTTATGATGAACCAGCAAGGCAAAACTAGCCCCAGGTGTTGTGCTACACCCATCTCACAGCAATGCGTATTCCAGCAATATTTAGGTGCATTTGGATGTTGTTTAGTTACACTTCAGTATTCCCCTTTATGTGCCTTGACTAGTGAGACTCCAACCCAATCTCCCAATCTGGTCTAAATCCGTCTTGAAAGTTGGGTCGTGTGGCCCAGGCTTTGGGGAGACCAGCTGTTTGTTATAAACATGTGGATGAGTGGATGGTTAAGGGGGTGCCCTCTTTTTAGCTTGAGCCTCTGCCCCTTAAAATATGAGCATGTTTAAAAGCAAAGTAAAGATGACTGCAAAGAATGTTGGAAATAAGATTATAATTTATATTTTGAGTAGACACTGTGTTTCTTCTATTATTATGAAACACAACAAATGTTTCAAGGTTTTATTGAGTCAGTTTTTATTTTTTACGATTTCCATTACACATTGTGCCAATCATCCTTCAAACCACAATTCAATATTATCACTGTTTTTCATCAGTTCCTTTAAGGATCCTTCCATCCCTTAAATTTGAGACAGTCGCTTCAATGATGAGAGAGAACACCAGCCGTCCCAACTGATTCAAGCAATCTTTTCTGGATTTGTGTAACGGCAAAGGTTTTCAGAAACAAAGACGAAGCTAAAATAGAGCAGTACTGTGTATACTGTATGCTAGCTACTCTTATTCCCCAGCAGCAAGCACAGCCATGTCAACTTTAATCAGAGATTGTGTTAGTTCTTATTTCTGAAAAAGCAACTGCTGCAGCCACTTTAAAATCATCAAGCCGGCCACAGTGCTGCGGTGTCTTATCTGTCAAGATCCCCGTGCGCATTTCTGTCTTTAAGAGGCTTTTCTCTCCTCGATGCAGTCAGAATGTACTCTGCCTCTCTTTTGTGGGCGCCTAAGAGATTCGACATGCCAGCCAGAGGACGTTCTATACAGCTCTTTTCAGATCACGCTTCAATACCAGCGCCTCTACCACTGTCACCACTGTCCCTGTGCAGCACAGCCTCCCAAAGTAATGTACTGGAATGGCCGCTTTACATTCAGATACAAACTTAGTCACTGTTACGGCGAAGCAACACGACTTCATTATAGCAGATGGGAACATCTCATTCTTCTTTTTGTACCAAATGAGGCACCCAACGCTTGGAGAAAAGACGAGAGAGAAAGCATTACAACTTTTTACAGTAACACAGTTAATATACAATGACCCTGTTCATTAGCATACAAAGAGCATTGCTTCACTTCATTCCTGGGCAGTTGCCCACACCGCTATCCTCTCCTGTAGCCACTATACTCTTTGACAGTCTGCTTGATGAATCCATGAGGACCGTCACTGAAAAGATTACTGCGGCGCTCCATCTGGCCACCATGTCTGTGGACTTGGACTGGGAGGTGGGTCACATCCCATTTAGATTACTGCCAAGAATGACCCAAATTATGGGCAACAAAACCACCCACAGCACCACTTACTGTGCATAAAAGAACCGCGTTTCCTACTGTTAAGAAGTTGGATACCAAATTCACTTACAGAGAGGCAAATGTCAAGCACTTGGCTCTTTTCAAGGCCTTGGGCTTTGCTCTGTTATCCCTATGAATGGGATCAATGGGTTCAATTATATGCTCACCAAATAGACCTGTTCAGAATGCGATTACATCTGTTCTCACAATTTCTGCTGTATATTTCTCTATTTATCTTTCTAAGTATTTAACAGAAGTGAAGGGCAGCTGCAATGCTGTTATTTGTGGGTCTGCATGAATGATCACATGGCTATTATTATGGTAATGATCTAAAGTAGTATAAATATGCAGCATGCCCCACAACACCTTTTTTTTTCTTTACTAAAATTTGCTTCAAAGTATATAGGGCCTGAGATCTTTGCAGTATGTGCAGTACTTTTCATCCTAATTCATTCTTTGAATTCTAATATAACATAATGGACTTTAAGCTTGTGTAGAGACCAGACATAATGGCCTTGCACTTACATATGTACACACACAAGCACACAAACAAAGACGTTCTCTCTCACACACACACACACACACACACACACGCACGCACGCACGCACGCACGCACCCACGGCCCCTGCCTAGTGAAAGATTCATTAGTGCAGGGATCAGCAACATTGGACAGGAAGTTTCTTCATATTTAACTGTCTAGGGGAGAAAGCCAAATCCTGTGGTCTGATAACATGCAATTTTCATATAAGTAATGGGAGATGATGTCTTAGATGCTTGTGGCGCTGCGCCTGAGGAAGAATCAGGCATTTCATTACCCTGCTCTCAGCACTTGCTGTTTACTTGAAAGATTATTTCCTTGTCTGGGTAAACCCACACATTAAACCCACTGTTTATTCGTCTTTGGCATTGAGTGGAGGGGATAGTGAGGGTGACTTCATGCTACAGAATTAAGTTGCTCGCCAAGGTTTTTCAGATATTTCAATTAACATCTTATTTCCTTTTTGTTTTGATTTTTTATGTTTACACTTATAATCCTCTGGGATGGTTTGAAATGTCAGTGTTTGTTATAGAATTTAATATTAACAACCTTAAAATAATATAGATATAATAACAGTATTTACAATAGTAATAAATAAATGATTAGTTAATAGCAGAAGAGGGTTTTCATAAGAAAGAAAATAAAGACTTGACAGGTTTCTCACAGGGCAGGTCTGGACAGGTTTCTTTGGACATATATGTGAAATGGAAGGTTCTAACTACTTTAAGCTGTTAGTTTTCTCCCAGGCTGAGAGAACACTGAATACTAACAGGTCACAGAGAGACCTGCTCCCATAGCTATACTGTAGACTTCTGCTGATTGTGATGGATGCCGTCCACACATAGGAAATAATTCATGATATGTTCATCCAAAAAGGGTCCTCTCCGTTTTCCCTGAACCTGCAGAAAAAATCGGTTCCTTCATCTGACAAACTTAGAATTGAGGGTGACATTGACAGGTTTAGATGGCCACTTTTCATATTTCAACCGCTTCGCTTTATGTTCTCAAGAGACTACTTTTGACCCAGTTAAGGAAAGTACAGTGTTAGACTAGACTTTACAGAGAAGTGGCTGTTGTAGCAGAAACAGTACTGCTTTTGGGTGAAGTCTGGCATACAAAATCACAGTTTTACTGGCTTCTGCTGAGGTGCCGACTCCCTGAAAGAAGAGCACGTAGCAAATATTATCTGTGATATAGACACAGTGGAAAGACACTCACAGGTAGAGACTGCACAAGCTTTCATATGCGCCTATGTTACATGGGAGATAAAGTACAGTAACCGTACCGTACCACATTCGCATGGGAACCGCGAAGTGTTAATTTCAAAGCCTTGGTGAAAGCCACATAGACCTAGTCATTACGCAAACATGCAACCAAAATAGAATGCAGAATGTATGTCAAGTCACATGACTCCTGCTTAATATCACATTCTGGCTATTTGAGTGCATTTGCTTTATAAAAATAGGTGGTTTCTTACTGCTGTGCACACCAGTAGAACCATTGCTTGTTAAGCCTCAATCAATCTGTGTTACATATCAGGAAATATGTAACACAGGAGTGCTATATGTGTGCTTATGTGTGTTGTGTTATACAGTATATACACATTAGAGTTATACTGTATTATAATGCAATATGGATATTATTGTCGAATATAGTAAGATATTATTGGCTAACCCCTTAACATTGGTAATGGAATGATTGAAACAACTATTACACTTTTTCACTTACAGCCGAAACTTCACATATTGTCCCTTTTCACAGGATATCTCAAAAATCCAGAGAATTGTCACAGCCAGTAAATTGCCCATGAACACCGGAATAATGAGGAGAGAGAGTGACAGTGTCAAGGAGTGCCAGATGGAAAAGGTGAGCCTTTACACTAATTGAGCTGTAATAGCCTATTTGTGACCCGGGGACCCAACTCCATCAGGTTAATCTGTTTTATGGAATATGTGTTTGCCTTCACCATCAGAAGTCATCACGAGCCACATTAACTGCATGTGTCTTCCATTGGTTGTGTCCGGTACTTAATGTAGCTCCCCGACACTTCAACTCACAACCACATATCTCTGACCTGCACCATAGTTTATGTATTCATTTATGTATTCGTTGACACTGTATAAAAGACTAAACAGTAACACGTATAGTAAATGCACATTACCAAATATGACTCTATCCAGATCATTTAACCAAGAGAGTAACCTCAAACACCTTCCTAATGCAACTGCATTGTAACAAAATCTAAATTAGATGCACACGCATACACAAAGTACCTTTGGATTTGCGTCACTGCCAGTACCCAATAAAAATTGGTCCCTGAGCAGCTGAGAGAGGTTGAAGTGCCCTGCTGGAGCACTTGTTGATAATAGTAGTAAAACGGGTGGGCAGAAAGACTCATTCACCTCTCCCATTTAGAGCATGTTGTCTGTTCCATTCAGAAAACATGTCACGTGGAGCGCCATTTACTCAGAACCATGCTCTTACCACCACACACCATAGTAACTGGTTACATTTACAATTAAACAACAGAAACGATATGATGTACATAGATATATAAACCACTAGAGCATGTACTGAAGGCAGGGACAAGGGTTGGGTTCCATGGAGCTTCTTGACATGCAATTACTATTACTTATTATATAGGCTATGGTAGGCCACTGGAGAGAGGGCAGAAAGGTTCCATCCAGACAGGAAATTACCCTCCGTGGAAAACCTGTCAGAGAGATTGCACCTTAATGAAATGGTGCCAAAAACAATGTTCACTGGTGTCCCGTAATTGATCATATAATTTTGGCAGGGATGTAAAAAGGAGAATCCTGCAGGAAGAAGGGGAAGCATTCTGATGTAGATAAGAAGAGACATATTTGAAAGCAAGATTCACACAGCTCATGAACACCACCAGATATCCCTTGTCCTTGTCCTGTTGGGTTGGGAATTGGCATTAGAAATAGGCAGAGACAGATTCTATGAGCAGATATAATTAGCAAGTTCAACTTCAGTTTTAAGTGTAAGGTTTTCTGCAATCCCTGTCTCATTAATGTCTTTTTATAGAATGGCCTTAACAACTTGAAACAACGCAGCAGTGTTTTCAGTTTTCTGAAGCTTTTTTATACAGCTAAAATAATTTATTCTAAGAAATGTCTTGTTTGACAGACTGCAACGTGCATCTAAGCGTTCTCAGGTACAGTATGTTACCTCAAGTAGAATGAATGTAGCCTGTAACTTACAAACAGGCACAAGCAGATGTTCTAGCACATTTTCTAGATATCTTTGTATACTTTATTAATGTTGCCTAGCTATTCATTCTTTAATGTTGGATTCTTAGTTACAGTCAAAGGCGGACCCGGCAGCACTGCAATATCTAAAGAAACAACTGACTTTTTAATCAACTTTATAGTAGCTGAAGAGGCATTTGACTATTTACTAATCTCTCAGTAGTCCTTCTATGCAATATGTTGTAATATATCATTGATTTTTCTCAATCTAATAATTCAAAAATTATCAAATATATATAATCATCCAATTAGTAATTGTGATAATAAGTATACGATATATATACAATTGATTGAAAAGCACTGCACTTACCCAATGTACATTAATGTACATGAAATAAACATGCCTTTTTTACAGCTAAACAGCCTTGTCATCTCTTGTAGCTCCACCGCATAATCTGTAACAACATAGAGACCACACTGACACCTTCCCTTCTCATCTGTTAGACTGGGAGGGACTGTTTCCAGAACCAGACACAGGGATCATCTCTGGAAAGTAAAAAGCTTCTAGAGCAACACCAGGTGACCTTTGATGGAAATGTTCCAATTGTTTACAGACAGAGCTCCCATTGATGTATTGGATTGTTATTTAGTTTGATGCCCAGCAGAAATTGTTTGTCATGTTTCCTTCTCCTGTCAGCTGTCAGTGGTTACGAGGATAGTGTGGAGATATAGGTTTATTTTATGGGGGGGGGGGGGGGGATTGTTTTTTTGTCTCTACATTCCATGGTGTTCTAAAAAAAAACTATTTACAATAAGGCAGTTAATTGCCTCACTGAATAACCCAAAGGATAGAAAAGATTTAGATGATAGAAGGTAGAAAGATGATCTTTCCTAAAGCCAGAGGAAAGTCTTTGTGCAGTCTGTGCGCAAGATCCCACACAATTATAGGCAGGCAAACAGCCTGGTGAAATATGATAGTCACTGTATCAAGCACTGCTAGACCTATGCATATCTGAGATGCTCATCATCCTGAATTGAGTCACACCTGCTTGGAGGGGGCAGATGGTACAGTACAACAGCTCAGTGCAATACTGAGTAACTTAGTGGCAAGGTTACACACATTTCACCAACTGAAATGTGAATATTGTCGTGTTAAAGACACAGCAGCTAATTAGCATACACATCTTAATTAAATTATTTAGTAGGAATCAAATTTAGCTGATAAGTGAGACACATATCTAGCCTAGTCTTCAAAATTTATTTGAAATGCATAATTTCAATAATTGTTTGATTTATTATTAATCAAATGTGATAAATATTATTACTGTGATAAATCTAGCATTAACTGTAGCTTTTTGGTGATATAATTCTCTGTTAATATTAACTGTTGGCTTCAAAATATGCTACAACCACTCCTATGCCTAGGCGTAGCCTATAGCCATACCTTAATATAAATCCACACTCTGGCATTCAGATTTGAAATAACCCTTAAATCATGCTGCGTGATGAAATCTATCAGTTTGACCTCCATTGTTTCTCAAAAACATATTTCTAGCGTGTCTTGCGAGCTTGTCGAAGTCTCTGCTGGTTAGACAGTACTGTATTGCCAAATAGGATGAAAAAGCTTTGCAGTTCATCAAATGCTGTTCTAGCTCTTTCATTGTATTATGTAAAGATCTGCTGAAGCACTCAGGAATGTGTTATATTGTGGGTTCTTGGAATGCAACTCAAGGCACTTGAGCAACATGTATAGCTCTAGTGACTGCCAAGGTCACTGTTCTAATAGAATGCCTTTACCTATGATAACTGGGGTACGTCCGTTTCAGCTCCTATCAACAAATGTACCTATTGTAAGTTGCTTTGGTTAAAAGCGACAAAATGTAAATCACGTAGCGTGACCAAAGGATTATCTTTCATCCCAGAAGCCAGCATGTGGATTTATAGTGAGGGTTAGGACGGTATAGAGGCAAGGGTTTAACAAAAGTTATATATCGTGTTAAGCTAAATAGGCTTTTTTAATAGCAAAATATATCCTCTCACAGAGCCCTCAGTCAATATTCCTGAAACTCTGGCACTGGTGCTGAGTCTTTCATGAATCCATTAAAAGCATGTGGAAACATGCCAGCTGAAATTAAAAGTCCCAGGAAAGTAAGGAAAAGTAATCCAAAAATCAAATTATCTGACAACGTGTAAGAGGACTTGTACCACTTAAACCATTGCACAAGAGGTATCCCCACTGGCCCTCCACCCTCGTTTCATGTCAGTGCTTTGCTAATAAAGTTGACATGAGGTCCCTCCCTGCATGATAATGATTTAAATGGGTAAATGGACTGCAGTTCAGTATATTTAAACACAGTGGCAAACTATATGGTTTGCCTACAGTATAAGTCGATTTTGTGTAGAGCTCCTAAATACACCATCCATCTATTTGTTTTTGTGTAATACATGCACACCAACAAATTCTTCTGTGTACCAAACTTATCTTTCACTTAATTTCACAAAGCCTAAATCTAAAAAGGTAATTTTTCTTTCTCTTTTTTTATGCAATTTGTTGGTGTTGTTCCAGAAGCGTAGATGAAAGAATGTGTAGTAGGATCTGGTATTTTTTATGGTTTGCAGGATATGCATTTTTTTCTCTCTTTTTTTTTACCGTAGAAGCATAGTTTCTAATAAAACACAAACATAATTTTTTGTCATTAATGTTTTGCATGTTCTTATGGGATTTTCATTACCAACCAATTGGCCTAACCTAGGCTGCATAAAATCCACTGTAGATGCCAGCAAGTCTTTTATGATAAGAAACCAGTAGAATGTGTGATTCAAGACATCAATATTGAGTGAAGATTAGCGTAAACTGTAAAGTAAAGTGATTCCCGCTCTGAATCATATTGCACATTATTCAAATATTGTATAAGAGCAAGCTTTAAAGTAATATTAACTGTATAGCTTCCTTGCCTCAAAAAAGTCCACAGGCTACCTTTTGTTATGAAATATTTAGTTTTTGTGACTGTATTTAATAAACCAAATTATATATTTTTAAACCACCTCAGTTCCAATGTTTATAAAAAATTGAAAAAAGTCTTCTAACACGTTTATCATAAAAGTGTTTCCTTTTAATGTATTTACGCAAGATTCCACAAATCCAGCTTGCGTTAGTCTTTGAGTCTTGCTTGCTTCCTGAGGAGAGGAAGCTATATTGTTATACAGTCATGGGCTTGACTGCTTCAGTATCACTTTAAGACCCAGAACCTAGAACCATGTGAATGTGAGAATTCCAATTTATTTGATAAGGTCATGCTCAAAAATTCTTTGCAGCATCTAAGAGTGTTTTTTCATGTCTTTTCATTGCTTTTAAAGCCTTAATGAAAATAATGGGATAAATGTTTTTGCTTTGTTTGTGTTGCTTTAAGCCACATGATAGAACTCTAACCCACTGCCTTACAGACTATAGAGAAATTAATAATTTCCAAGCAGACAGCAAGCCTCAAGGCATCCTCCAATGTGACACTGGTAAAACACAACACGTTCGCTTGTTACTTTGCGCTACATTTGGGAATTTGTGTCTTTTGCCAGTACGCGCTCTTCAAACACGCTGTTTAAAATACACTATATGTTGATGAGTTGGGGGGTGTTTAAGGTGCTCTTCGACTTCTTTATTCGCTAAAGGAAATGTCCCCTATTTGTATCCCAATGTGATTAGATTTAAGTGTGTCCCTCCAGTACACAGAACAACACGTCTTGTGCGTACTATTGTTGTGTCAGACTTGCTCATTACGAATCCTTGTCTTCTGAACCTAACAGCAAAGGAACCAAGCACAGATGGGAAAATCCGACACAAAGCACTCACATGACAGCGAGGAAGCAGGCGGAGGCGTCAGCGAAGACACAAAGACACATAAACACAACTGAGAGGACGGCACCAAACCAAAATGCAGAAACCCCTGTGTTGCCTGGAGGATCTTTCTAAGAGCACACACACACACACACACTTGCGCGCGCACACACAAAGAGCATACGTGTGCATGCACACACACACACACAAACACACGTGCGCACATGCTCAGACACATGCTTTTTACATGAACACATGATTACACATACATGTACACTGTTGTTTGCAAATGCTGAGAGCAGTGCAATTGTTAGTGAACTTCTCAATGAATTTCAAACTCATTTGAAAACCTCCATAGTAAGACGGCATGCATTCTAGACTTCTTTTAAAGGTAGCGATGGCACTGGTAACTTCTTTCATAATTGTTCATCTGTTGTTCAGTTCATTGATTTTTAAGAGTGAGGACACTGATTTCTAAACGTGTGATATTTCTAGTAAAATCCCTTTGCACTGGTGAGGTCTGACACTGTACCCTGTTTTAAATAGAGCAATTGATTAAGAAAAAAAAGGCTATTGATACGTATCTTATATTATTGTTTGTCACCCATTGTAGCGAGGTTACTCTTCGACATTTTGAAATGTATAGGCTCAAGTTGGCTGGCCAACTGATTTAACGTTTAATATTTCAGCGCTCTTTCTGCATTTAACAATCCAGAGGCAAAGAGCCAAAGACTCACAATGGGTCGTCTCTCCGAGAATGTGCCATGCACTGAGTAGTTACTCCTATCTACATTTATCTGTGTTATTTGACCTTTCTGTGTCCTTTCAATAAACTGTAAATTTTCAGTAAATGTGTGACGAATAAATGGTTATTTGTGGGAAATACATGAGTGAGTATATCTGTGCTCAGTAAAGAAAAGGGTTGCACTAAGGAGACCAATTGCAATGTGAATAATGTTACAAATTAGTGTATTTGGCCAGTATTTGCCATTTATTCAATTGCAAATTAAACTTGCATCCCTAGAAACTGTATTTGACTTGTGATTGTGATTTGTGGCGTCTATAGACACAAACAGATTGTATTGATTCTAAAACCAAATGCATCCCAAATATACTGGTTTGGTGCATGTGTTGGCAACACCTTTGGCATATGTCAGTTTATCTAGCAAGAAAGCAGGATGATACCATCTAAATACATACACTTCTGAATGTTAATACAGTCCTTCTTCATGCTATATGCGGTTTTAATGCTATTTGTGGTTAAAATAGGTTTGTTTTGTATTAACACGATTGAACTAAAGAGCAAAGGAACTGAAGAAAGAGTTGACACTATAAAAACAGTTAATTCTGTAAATTATGTAAATTATGTAATTTTGGATTGACAAGAATGTACAATATGTAGTGATAATTCAATTTCACTCTTTGATTTACCATGTAATCTGAATGTAATCAAACAAGAAGTGCCCTCTATTCTCATAATACTAAAGATAATCAATAATAATAAAGATAATAAATGTATTGGGTAAAAATTAGTTATTATGATAAATTAGATAATCTTTCTGAATATTCCAATAAAGCACCCACAATACACAATACTGTAGTGCTTTTCAGTTCCCCGCTTTAAAAAACAGCAATCTTGAAAAATGTCTTGTTTAAATATGAAGACCTTTGCACAATTGGGGGTTTGCTAGCAGCCCATTGCTTAATATGGCTTACTGTAGTGTTCACAACGTCCTTTTCGTGTGACATTTGGTGCGACCACAGGATGCAAGTGAATTCCTCCAGGAAAATGTAAGGCGACAGGTGTACAGCTCCATTTTAGCCCTGTAATCCATCTTTGTGGCAAGTTGGAATTCTTCCTTGTGGTGCTACAGTATAGAGATCTTGCTGAGACTCTCTGCCAAGGCTTTGTGACCCACAGTGGATTCTGCTGCATCCGAAGCCAAGAACCAGTGAGTGTAGATAAAAGATGGTCTATGCAGTCCAGTGTGAACAACATAAGTCTGCAATTAATTACCGAGCATTTAAAAGCTAAAATTTGTGTGGTAAAGAAATAATTAATTCATTGTAGTGTCATTTGCATTATTGACCACCAATAAATACATAATATTCCACTGTACTTCTACATCTTACATAAATAATAGCTGTATGACCAAGTGTCGACAAAGGTCAGCTTTACTATCCCAGTGAATAACCTTCACTAAGCAGACCTAATTAAACACTCACTGTAATTACACAGCTCCCAGCCTTTTTAGCTTGTGCTGTTATGGTGATAGTACGATGAGGCACACATGAATAACTGCAAAATCTTTATGGAGTGTGCACAAGAGTGCTGGGATTGCCCACTTCATTCGCTCCTTTATCGGAAGCACTCTGAGCTCAGCTTACTAATGCACTTAGAGTAAATGACCCTAATGAGGTGGATGGGGTGGTGATGGAGAGACTCCTGTTCACTGCTCGACATTTTGTTTTGTGTAGATAGGAGACTGGCCAGGGTCAATATGAGAGCTGTTTTTTTCCTACATTAAGCACTGCATGACAGCAATGTGAGCAGGTAAGGTAGTGAATATTACAATAACTGGATCTTCAAATATGTTTCTGCGATTTTCATGGCGTTCATAGTGTTGTCAAATGGTCCTGTCTCATCCTCATTAACCAAGGTACAATTTGATATGGAGGGTTTTGTTTTTACACATTATTAAGTAGCCTATAAACCTTGTTAACATTGCCATCCAGCCACTTACAATTACATTCTGCTATTACATGGAGCAGGAAGACTTAAAAGACTAAAGTCAGACACCCTCTCACATCTTAAGACAATTTGTCATTAGTAGAGTTTTTAGTCACAGACTGATTTTGCAAAGACTGGGATCTTGCAGAGTCACTATTTGCACGAGGGTGTCATTTACAATGGGGACATGCCCCCACCACTATTTGAAATGGATGATTTTGTCCCCATCACGATTTAAAAGCATAATTAAATGAATTAATTGTGTGGAATTTTAAAAGAATGAATAAATAATCAAATCAATGATTTGAGTTTGTTTTCAAATGAATATAGATAAATAAATAGAAATAATCTAATCCCTGCTCCCTGCTCTTGTTTAATTCATGTTCTCACATATTGATATTTAAACCTTAGCCTTTATGCTTAGAATGAGTCATTGGTTGAACTTTACTCATGAACTCTCACATATAACGAAAGGAGGTAGGCTAGGGTTTATTTTGTTATCTTTAGCTAACTTTATTCCTTCAGTTGTTTCTTTTTTGTCATATTTTAGGGCAGTGATGTCGACTCTGTAGTAGCCTAGGCTATGCCCTTTGATGCACCATTATGCAATTTTTTTTCTCGCCGTGATTATCTACTCTGACCTCATACTGATAGCCTATCATTGCCTAAAATGTTGAAGTCCATTTAAAACTATTTTTTTCATCTAAGCCCTTATGCCCCCACCACCTTTCAACAGAAAGTGATGCCCTTAAGACAAGACTAAAGACTTAATATAATATTAAACACGGTTGATTTTATTGGAACGGCAATACCAGACTTAAGACAGCTCTGATGGCCAGCTTACTCTAAGAGTAAGCTGGCCATCA
>JAOEHI010000018.1:797545-875000 GCA_025447815.1 Percopsis transmontana
ACAGTATATACATATATACTGTACATTCATATATGCCAACATAATGTGTCATTTTGGGAGTGTTGGACAGGTCAAGACTGTTTTGGCCACAAAGCCTATGGTAGATGGTAGTGGCTGGCATGTAGCTGTGTAAATGGGGTGGTGCTTAGTTAACAGTACCTCTTCAAACCTACGGCAGCTAGTGGGATGAACCCTATAAGTAGACTGTGGGGAGGTCAGACTTTGCAAGATAACAGGGAGAATCATTGGAGCTAGGTAACTAGAGGGCTGCAGTATTAGGGTGAAGGGGTGACGGTGGCCTCACAAGCCAAAGCTTATAAAGCCAATCTCACTCTCTCTCAATAGACAGTGACACCTGCTAAACTCTCCTTATGAAACACTCCTAACAACTTCACAGATTGTTTCTTGCAGAGGCACGGAAGAAATGCAGTAGACTTGCTTTAATAAATCATAAATGCCAGTAGGTAGGCCTCTTGTTTTGTGTTTGTGTTTGTATTGGTTTCGGATTTTGTCATGGCTGTTTTACAATGTCTACACTGTCTTTAAATTAAGGAAAAACATATTAAGCTAGATGTGCATGCCCGTTTTTAAACATCACAGAAACTGCAATCCATATCTTCAGTTTTGATTGCTAACTAAGAAATGCTCAGAGCTGTCAGACTAGAACAATGAAAGTGTATTTAAATTACCAACTGTCAAGACAAATTACATTAGGGTACATGATTCTCACATTTCTGTCTACGAAAAGAAGCCTGAAATGGCGCTATATGCATGTTTTTGGCACTCTATTCTAAAGCACTGTCTTGTCTTTATGCGTCTAGTCCAGAAATTAATGGTAATGGTAAGAAATAAAATGGAGAGAAAGATGTGGAGTTAAGACTTTTGGAAAGACATGCTCTTCCAGCCTGGCATAATTATTCAGAGAAAAAGAGCATGGCAGGGGTTGGTGGAGGAGCAAGGCAAGGAACGATTAAGTAGCATTAATGGGCTTTTAATTTAAGTATAGGCTTATTGGATGTCAAATACCAAAGGCAGAATGTATTTCAGAGATGGCTTGGGATGACCTTATATCAGGCATGTGTTTGAAACCGGCTCCATAACGTTTCCAGCTCTGCTCAGGTTTGACATTTGGTTTGACATTGTATCTTTATGATTATTAAAAGTAATAAAGATACAATGTCCACTCAAAAAATGGAACATCACTGCAATCTAAAACATACAATGGAACATTACAGTTGAGGGAAAAATAAAGCAGTTTTTTTGTTTTATTTACTTTTTTGAAGGACACCTTTGGTTTGCTAGCTAGTTCTTAGCTGCTTACATTTGCAACTCTGTATTGCCTGTCACAGCTCTTGAGCCACAAGCCCTCTTTGAAACCAATTTGATGCCAACAATGCATTTTTAAAAGAGAATGTGCAAGACAATGCCACGGCAACTTGACAGTTAATGCAGAAAAGTGAAGATCGCTCTGAAAGAGCATGGCAGATGACTGCCATGCTCTGGAGGGGTACAGATTCAATGTGGGTGTGAGTGAAAGGAAAAGGCAGTCCCTGGTAGACTGAAACAGCATAAGTGATAAGACAGCTCTTGTGTGCCTTCTACATTCTAGAGAAACAAAACATATGGGTCTCTGACTGGAATAATTAAATGAAATTGGAGTTGATTTGAGTTCAGTCAAATAGGTGACTTGTTGGAGGCAAATCTTTGAAAGTAATTCATTAAGAAATGCTTTCCACACTACACCACTCACAAGATTGTCTGAAGATTTGTGTTATCAGACAGACATAGCTCTTATATTTTTGTTATTTTGTCTTGTTGCAACGGTTGCGTAATGATTCCCTCTGGGGTTGGCTTTGACCTTTTCCTAAATGTGGCGACAGATTTACAACTTTTCAGTCTGCACAGCAATACGTTTAGATCGTTAACATACCTTTCAAGCTTCTGTCATCTCGTCAATTAGCAACTATGCCTTAAAAATGTGTTCAAGGCACAGTTGGAGCTTCAATCTACTGTAGCAATTACACTATAATCTTGTTCAATTACAATTGATTTATGCAAGTTATCACCTTCACAGTATCTAATTTAAAAGACTATTGCTATTAAACCAAAACAGACAGTACAGTATAGCAGCTCACTAATACAGTAGAAGAGGACCTCTACAGGCGAATCAGTGCCACATTGATTGGACAGTAAAACGGGTGGTGGGAAAACATGAATTTGAAAACATGGGTTAAAGAATATTAAAATTGCAATATTCAATCAATTTTTCTGATAGAATTTTTGACGAGGCATTAAGTTCCTAAATTAATAAGTAAAATACTAATCAACTTAAGATTTTACAATAAAGCACTTGCACTGGTTCCGCTGTCAGTCAAAAACACAATAGAGGTTTGGTAAAATAAAATCAACTTCACAGTCTGCAGGCAACTGAGGCCATAAAGCACTGTAAGCTACATATACTCTACTATATATTCAATTGAACTAAAATGTGCAATTATGGACCCATGATTTTCAGTGTCTTAGACATCACTGCACCCGTAGGTAAGGTCAGAGAGAACGGTATGAAGAGATGGCTTAATGGGGAATCAGTGGGTTTGATCAGAGGTGCAGGGTCCAAAAC
This sequence comes from Percopsis transmontana, assembly GCA_025447815.1. NCBI lineage: Eukaryota > Metazoa > Chordata > Actinopteri > Percopsiformes > Percopsidae > Percopsis > Percopsis transmontana. Next base: position 800,166 of record JAOEHI010000018.1, read on the forward strand.
TCTTTCAATAGAAGCAGGGTCCCAAGAGATAAGTCCCCGGGCTGCAAGGGGATTACGCTCCCTCAGATGAAAATGCAGAACCACAGCCACTCTGTTGTGCATTTAAATGAATCATTCATTCACCGTGTGAACGAGTGTTATACGCCTTATCCTAATTGATGAAAGTGAATCTTCTCTTTGAAAACATACATTAAACGCTGAATAATAATAATATCGTACAGCCCTTAATTAGCACCCCTCATAGTATGCTAGCAAGGTCAAAAAAGGATGGCTATTCCTCATTTTCCATTCTATTAATATTCAGAAGCTGTTTGATAGCTTCGGAATCTGCAGTATGTACAGTATTTTCACAAAATAAAAATCTATTATGTTAAATGCTGACTTCCTGACTTACGACCCATGCAATAATTTATCTTTTATCTCTCATATATTGCAATTTTTGACAATACCTAGTTGATTGAAATTTTCTATGCTTTCAGGTGATATTTCTTCACAGGTACCACCTGAGTAGGGCATAGACCCCGGACAAACCTCATCAGATACCATGTCATACTTTATTGATTATTTGAGACATTCCACTCCATTTAATTCGAAACAGATAAACCAGCGATGTTCTGGAATTTCTGGAATTTTGTAGAGCCTTCCCCTCCCTAAGAAATATTTCTTATATTTTCCCTCCATAAATGAAATTCATATTAAAAAAGGAATAAAATACACAAAATGTATTCCACGCACAATTATAATTTTAATTATAATATCATGAGAGAGAGTTATATCCTGCAGTGCCTTCTTTGTGCTCTTGGCAAAACATTCATTTTTTATAAATCCATTATAATCCAGCTTTGGATATTTTAACATGTGCACTCAAAAATCTCAAATGTGATTTGATGTTTCATATAAATAATTATTATATTATATAATATTAGCAGTTGGTCCTGTCTTTAGCAAACTTGTTTCTTACTTCCCCAAGCTTCCCAAATTATGAATCTCTGGCACCTTTCAATGCTATCATATAGATCAAATGGAAAGTTGGATTGCTTGATAAGGAACAGATGGGACTGTACACAGGAACAACCCTGTGGAGACAGAGGAGACGCCAAGTTCCAAAGCCTATCATGGTGTTCAGAACTGTGAATCCAAATCCTTTATCTAAGGAGTAATCGGTCGGTCAGGTGCCCTCCACCTGGTACACCGACAGGGCGGTTACATTTTTAGGAGGATGTAGCCTACTGTATATTGGGATGCTTAAAGCAAAACAAAAGAGCAAAGAGGAATACCCATTCCGGGACACGGCCGCACACAGTTCATTCTGCTCCTCTCATGCGTGAGAACAAGCCATTTTAGCCTTTCCAGTCTTATCTGCCCAGAGCCAGGCTGAGTCGTGCTCATCACCTTGGTGCCCTTGGAGCACCCTGACTGGGGCCACAAGCAGGTACCGCTGTCTGAAAAGACATGGTTCCCAGAGGTGTCAACCCCTTCCTGCCCAGGACGGCAGGCTATTTAGCTCAACTGGAGGCTGAGGATTGAATTTGGGCTGAAATGACATCATCGCATGGGCTATATAAAGGTCATGGCTGTCATGCTTGCACAAACCACTCCCACCTCAACATTCTGCCAACATATCACTTAACCACCATTTCTACTATGGGACTATCTGTCAATGAATCACTTCTTGGTGAGCTAGACACTCACTAGACACTCATTTACGTTTATTAATTACAGTATGACATGCACTTAATTGTTCTATGTTATAGATAGATAAGATGGATGGTAAATGAGGCCAATCTTCTACATCCATTTTTGTCCTGTGTTTATAATGTAGGCCTACTTGCTGTACCCGGTATGGTTAACAATAAAATACTTGAAGATGAAGTGTCTCTACTCCATTCAAGGCTTCATTTGGCCTTATTTAGCAGATGGAGCATCAGTATGCCACTGGCAGTGTAAAACATGGTTAGAATGTTTAAAGTAAAGTTAACACTCCCACTCCATAGAGGAGATGCCTTGTGGGGAAAATTGCCTATTTCCCTCCTGCAAGTTCTCTGTTGTGTGATGCCTCAGGCAAGACTCTCCCCATTACTGGGCCAGCTTCTAAACTCTGTTCTAAATTCAGATCACAAAATGGATTGACTTTATGTGTTGGAATATGCACATACAGAGGTATAATGAGAAATTACTGTACGTCTGTTGAGCTAAACATGGCACTGAGACTGGGTCCCCCTTCCTACCTTACACACTTTGGATTGATTTTGATAAAAGTGTCTGCTAAATGAGATCATTGTAATACATTGTAGTACATTTACAGTATATATGGGGTGACAGTTATTTCTGTTTGTTATTGGTGATTGTGAATGAGCACCAATTCCTAGACTTTGAAGCTGAGTTGAGGACGTCTCGCCCTGTGTGAAGGTGTTTGTATAGAAGGTACACACACACACACACACACACACACACACACAAACACACACACAGCCCTCTGCAGGTTTGTAGACAGCAGAAAATAACATTATATTTTGAATTACTTAGGTCAGCATGCATGTGATTGTATTACCAGAATTGCCTACCTGATTTTAAAAGCTGCTGCACGCGAATGTATATTTGTATTATGTTGTTGTAATTGTTAGGGGTCTTGAAATACCAAAACTGTTCAAATCGTAACCTATAATTTAAAAAATGTGGGGATGGGGGAGATTATAATTATCATATATAGTTGATTTTCATGTATTGTCAAGAACGTAAGCACTTGATTTGTTTTTTTAATATTTATTTAATTTCTACTTCCAAGAACAAAATGTGGAAAATACAAATTTTGAATGTATTTGTCTCTTGTTTTCAAAACTCTTCTGTTTGCAAGGAGATACAAGTACCTGTCTACTTCACTGCAAGGTTTAAATACAGACTATGTGAATTATGTAAAGTAGTGTGGCTGGTCCATTCTGGTGCAGTGATGTGGGTTCTGTAATGGACCACATGGAAAGACAAATAGTAGCAAAAGATGTGCGCATTAGTCAATAAGTCCCTGAAAAGTGTATTTCAGGCTGTAGGAAATGGGATTTGCCAACGTTCTCCTTAGACCAGGAAAAAATTGCCTTACGTTGTTTTCAGTCTCATACATGCAGAAATCTCCCATTCTTATAAACCTATTTTGTCATACTTCGTCAGATCATCAAGGAAATTAGTTCATGTTGTCAGATGTGGACAGCCTTGCCATCTCCTCTAGTCTGATATACCTCAAATTGTTTGATCCATGTCTTAAGGAAGCAGTGGAAATCTCTCACTTGGAAACAACATAATTCAGAGGAATTTCTTTCATTAGACAATGGCTAGATTTAATACTCCGCTGTCCCCTAGTGCTTATTAAATCAGGGCAGTTTGAGATAATGGATCTTTAAAATTCTACAAGCAGCTCAAATAATCTCTCCTCTTTCTCCTCATTCTCCTCCCTCTCCTCCCGCAGGACTAGGATGCCCCAGACCATATTTATTACAGGATGATTCAAGTTTGGGGAAAGCAGGAGTGAGAGAAGGAGCGTGTGAAAGAGACTTCCAATAGATTACGTGTTTATAATATTAATGGAGCACTCTGCAGTCCCAGAAATGCAGCTGCCGGTGCCAGAAGTGCTGATGTTTTCAAAAAGCAGCAGAGGGCGAAGATTAGGGAAAGAACAGAAATTCCAGTTCACAGTTAATCGACACAGTCAATTGCGCCTTATTGGGGTGACGTACTGGAGACTGGAGGTAAAGTACCTACATTGAAGTCAACTTTTTCTTTGCGATGCGGCCTAAGTTGTTAAATCTATAGCTGTCACAGTTGATGTGAGTATTGATTTATGAGGCTGACACATTGGAAAGTCTGGCAGCTTCAAGGGTTTGCGCTGCAACTATGCAAAGCCTGCTTTTAATCCCACAGCAGGTTTAGGCACTTCCTACTTTTTGTGCCGTCGCAGCACAGCAGAGCATAATTTGTAATGATTGGAATATTGAACTATACATGACTATAAACAACAAAAAAGAATTCCTCTCTTTCTTACTGAAGTTCTCCTGGGTCACATTTTTTTTTTAAATGGAACGGAATGGATCAAGTAGAGTAGCATGTCAGCAGCAAGTTGCAGTCCAAATGGGTTTGATATTTTCTATGATGGAAAATAAATAAAGGTGATAGCTGTGAGCTCCAATTACACAGGCTGGAGATGGTGCATAGTTATTGGAACTGCAAGGCAACAATGTTTAGCAATGTGGCAAAATGAGACCAGTATAAAATAAGAGAAAACATTAGTGAGCCATATCTCGCATTAAGAGTTTCAAGATCATTTCCCCTCTACTATATGACATTATTATTCTGTGCTGCCAATAGTCTCTGAAACCCCCTCAAGCTATTTGTCTGATGTGCTTCTATTAATGCTCGCCACAAAGGCCTTATCACAATTTTACCATCTGCACTCAATGCTGGTATTATTTCATCCGTCATTCCAAACCTTGGGCACTGGAATGAAAAGCTCAATCATCATGAATGTAGTCAAACAGTCAATCATACATCACTTAATGTCAGTGCCATTGGGTCAAATGTTTAGTCATTAAAGCTATCCAGTTTAGGTTATTTTTGCAACTTTTGTAAGGAGGTATTGTCGTCACTTTGAAACCAAACAGTTATGGACAGCACTTTATTTAGTATTTAGTTTATCCTTTCTGGTGGACGACCACAGCTGTTTGAGTCAAATGTGTTGCTACAATTTTTCTGGGAATGCCAAATCTAGACACTAGATAATAAAAAGAACTGAACTGAACTGCAAAGCCTTTCTTGAATGGTGAGTAGGCAGAAATATCCTTGGATCAACTTAATTAATCACAATGAGGTCATTAGGCAGACACTTTTATCCAAAGAGACTTACAATGAGTACAAGTATTCAGGAGCACGTAGGGGTTAGGCATCTTGCTCAATGATGCTTAGAGGTAGGCCAAAACTGTGGCCCGTACCTTAAATCTGGGAGTCAAAGCACTAGACCACTAGACTACCCTGCACCCCAATAAGCCACAAATGGCACACAGTTATTTATATAAAAAAGTTCCAGACTGAACTTTTCCCCTTTGAACTGCTGTTTGGCAGTAGCCCACGGGGCGTGCTGGACCTGATTAAATTCAGCGTACAATCTTTTACCGGGAATCACGACTAGTTGTCATTTTTAATAAAAAACTGGTATTGCTATACAATCCCTTATGGCAACTGCCATTTAGATAAATTCTTTGTGTATTACACAGGTGTCTATTTTTTATGTAGGTTTACACAACACACATCTAGAGAATATTAAAAATCAAACATGTTTTGATGAAGCCCAGCTGAGAGACATGTAATTAGGTTGGTTGATGTAATATAGTAAGGGAGCTGGTAATCATAATACACAGAACACATTTACTTTGATATTTTATCTTTGTTTACACTGTAAATATTTCTTAGACAAATGGCTTCGTTTTCTTTCATTTCATCTTCATAAAAGCCCTGTTTGATTCCAAGAGGTGGTAAATTGGACAAAATTGTATCAAGAGACAGTACAATTGGGTTGATTACACTGGAAGAGCCTCTGCATTGCGGGCTCCAAATAGCTGAGAGTGTCCTCTGTGCACTGGACTGTGGCAGATTTTAATCAGCTCCCCGGCTGCAGCCACAGCATGCTGCACACCATAGAAGCAGTGGGACCTGGAGACACAAGAGACTGACACTGAGGATCTCTTAATGGCACAGAAAGGGGCTAATAAAGCAGGACATCAATTATCAATAGAAACATCCCAGTGTAAACACTATAGAGCCTCATAAGAGCACCAGAACAAAAGCCGAGTGTAGAATTGTGTGGGTGTGTGTGTGTGTGTGTCTGCGTGTGGGATTATTTATTTGTGTGTAACAGCACAAAGGCACGCTGTTTTCCACAAAGAAAATGCCTTTAAGTGATTGAAGCAGTGTAATAATCAAAACAGTGTTTAGAAAGCACACAAATAACAGTGAAAAGACAAAACATCAACTGTAGGGGATATGGGGAACACAGTAGAGCCCAGAGAGCTTTGTCTCCTCTAAGGTAACTGTCTCTGTAATTGCATAGAGAGTTCTTGTTATCGGAGCAGGTCTTTGCATTACAAGGTGTGCTTCCAACTCTAGATCATCAGGGGGAAAAAAGCAATATCGTTAGACGCGGCAACGTTCACCAACTGACCTCCCTCAAAAATAACTTTTGCTTGTTAAAGTGGTATTGAACCCTGAATTCTGTATAGCTTCCTTCCCTCAATATTAAGTCATCACGCTGACATTCAGAAAAATAATCCAGATCAGCCGTTGACCGCCGTTGACTTCTATTTTTTCTTTAGATTTTCTGTAGAATTTCATATATATAAAGTTGATCATTGTCTCACTCTTTGTAGACACTAACGGAGTATGTTTGTTTTTTTAAACAATGGTAGTGAATGGCTGACCTTCGTGGTGAAGGTCATCCAGAGGACATAATATTGAGATAAGGAAGCTACAGAGTTGGATTTGGCTTTAAAGCACTATATTGTGACTTGTGTACCATATTGAACACGTGCTTGCACAATGGGAAACAAGGAAGTTGATTGCCAGTGTATTTCACTATATATCACTTAATTTGTACAATGCTGAAATAAACATTGCATTTATTAGGATAGTCAAGTGGTCTAGGTGTTGGACTCTTAGCCAGAAGGTTGTGGGTTCAAACCCCAGAATTGGCCTACCTGTAAGCATCCTTGAGCAAGATGCCTAACCCCTATCTGCTCCTTGTAATTGTAAGTCTATTTTGGATAAAAACATCTGCTAAATGACCAAATTATTACGTATACATAAAATGTTTGAATATTGTTTACTTTATAGTGCGCTTATTTATGTTAGTTATTCAGTTATAGCTTCAATCATTAATCATCTTCAGATATTGTAGGTTCAGAGTTCCAATATTTCCACCTCATTAACTTTGTAGGAAACACTTCAGCACACTAGGAGACTGTGACATTTTCATATCCGCAGAGAGATGCCATCAAAAAAGAATAGCTGCTTATTCAACAGAGAGCCTGTTATTGCATTGGTAGCCCTCCCAGAAGATTCACACAAACAGTAGCTTGGCTGGACATGTAATAGGACCTGGGTCAAGACGACAGCTCTCTAAAGTATATGTATCCAAGAAATATTAAATGACAATGTTCAGCAACAGCAGTTGTGTATGATTCCTTAGTACTTTTTCATAGCTTCGATTGATGTGTAACTGTCTTGCTGTTCACTGAAACATCTTGTTAGATGATAACGGCCATTATGACCTGAGCAGTGAAACCCAGCAAAGTATACTGTTTACCTTAGGTTTGGCATATGGCTTGAGATTCCTGTACCTGCTCAGCATTTGTTGACCTTGAGTTGAACCTGCCTGCCTCACAAATATTCTAACTTGATAATTTCATCACCATAACGCTGCCTCCAAGTAAAAATTGTCAGGTTCTTAAGCAGCGTTATTTCCTGTGTTAGCACAGTGAATTGTGAAAGGGCATGGTCATTGGCCTACAGGATGGCTATAGCTAGCTAGCAACCTTCCCACTGACTCACTTAGCTGATCGATAGCTAATTCACCTTAAATAATCAAGGGGCCTCTGCAATGGGAACGCAGAGGAAGGTGTGATAATTGATTCAATTTTCTCTACATTTTCCCCAGTGACCTCCCTCTGTACGTTACCCTGCCTCATTTTTCATTGAGCTGTTCTCAAAATGCTGAGGTATGCACCTTACGACCATCACTTTTGGTTTGGGCCAATATGAGGATATAATTCTGCCTTGCACGGAATTTATTTTGGTGCAAATCAGCCAGTGCAACTTTTAACTCTTGCCTTATAAACACCTTTCACTATAAAGAGAATAATAATAATAATAAAAACCTGCAATTAAATGAAAACTGGATATGGAAATGTTTTTTATTATTCAAAAACCTTTCAAAGAAAGATAAAAAAAACAAAGATGTATACTGGGCTTAAAGATAAAAGGAACAGAGGAAAGGCTTATTGTGCTTTATATGTCTACGTTGCAGTTTTCATGGCTCTTTTGTGCATATGGGTGTGTGCATGCATTGCGAGAGGAGAAAATAACATCTTACTACAGGACAAAGGATGAGTGATGCACAAGACGTGCGTGTTGCCATGTATCATATTTCTGGGCCTTGTTTCATCCTGTTCTCATCCAAAAGCACAAGCAGTTGAGGAAAACTTGAAAACAGCGGAGGACTGGGGGAGAAAAAATGTAGAAAAAATACTGGAAGAGGGAGAATAACAAGTCATTATTCCACAATTGTTGTTTCCTGACTGAACTACTGCCCTAACTCTAACTGCCCATTTGTACACTATTCTAGGTGACGCGAGTCCATGAAATGCAATTAACATTATAGCCAAAAGCCAAAACTAGTCTTGATGTGCATCTGAAATGTCTATATTAAACATTTTTGAATCTGTCTGAATCTGTCTGTATCTTTCCTCGCTTCTGTATATCAACCTCCTTTTCACATTGGACATGGGAAAAAAAGTGCAGGCTGACAACAGAATTTATTATTGACCCCACTTATTGTTAAGAGGCAGATCTGATTAAAAAATAATAATTTTAATTATTTTAGCAGGCTAAACTTGAGGTTAAATCAATTTCCCTCTGTTTGGAAGATATTAATTAAACTTTGTCAATTTAGATAACAATCAAATAATTGTATTGAAATGAATTTGCCCTAGCTGTAAGTACAGTATAAATTAACCTGACCATAGTTCCAACAAAACATGTACAAATACTTGACAAAATTTGACTGATTACAGAACCCCACTAAAGAATCGGTATGTTAAATGTTTGCTAATTACTATAGGTACATGCTCGACATGGTACATCCTATCATCTAAAATACATACAAGTGTTCTGTCTTCTTTTTGGTTTATTTAGGTATTCTACAATGTTTATAACAGTGGAATTCCATTAAGATGTGTTCCCTTTATATACATTACATCCTGCATTATAACAGAAGCACATTATATTGGCAAGAAATTCACTAAACATTTACTAAACATACTTACTATACATACAATACATACTGTGTCTACTTTTTGACAGCGCTGGGGGTCCGAATATTTAAGCAGTTTCATATAATAAACTTAAAATGAACTTTTTACTACAGTACAGAGCAACAGTACAAATATATAACTTCCCTCCTGAATACCAAAACTTTAATATTTTCAAAATAATTGCTTCCCCTGTTATAACGGTATAACAACTATTTATAATCTAGCAGGTTGCGGAATTGCATTTTCATTCAAACTTACCAGCTCATTGTATTTAACTTCATTGTTTGTCATTGCTCTTATAATTATTTACAGTATTGCTATGTCATCATTACTGGGGTGAGTTTTTAATTCTCACCTGCACAATTTGTTCTAAATTTGTACACAATTTGTAGTTTATTGTATATTGTTCTTAACCTAAAGTCTCATTTCCATTACACCTCAAAATTGTTGGCCTATCAAAAGCTTTTATGTTGGCAAATATTGCAAAAGGAACATGTCCTTGCGGTTTTGTAGTCTTTTCAATTCTAATCCCTCCCTGGAAAGTTGGTCATTTGGATGTCCGATTGAAGTCCTCCATTATAGTAGGATGACCCTCCATAGTTCAAGTCCAAAGGCTCACTGTTGTCAAGTCTGAGAACTAGAAATTAGACATGTTGATATTTAATTATCTTTTTTATTAAAAGTTATTAAAATTTACCTTTTCTGCAAATTATATTTAGGCATTGTGCTTTACACTCCTTCCACGATATAATTCAAATATGTAAAAATTCATACAAAAGCATATATACAACTAAAATATAAAGTAGGTCAAAACAGGACATGACACAATAGCAAAAACAGTGTTTGTTGCCTAATTCCATTGAACATTAGATATCTTTCTTACAGTACATTCATTTCTGAATTCAAAAGTAGATCTGGTTGAGCCAGTGTATTAAAAAAAACTACCACTGAGACTGCAGTATATGGACTTATTTAAAGGTAAAGAACATATACAGTCAACTGTACGTAAGTTCCAGTAAAATTATAATATGATAATGGAAATGGTAAATAATGTTTGAATTGTGTTTTTTACATGTCACAGCGCAGGGGGCACTGTTTTACCTGGGTCTGGGGAGAACTCGACTAGCTTCCTGTGGGAGAAACCCCTCTGGTTTCTCTTTTTCAAGATGACGTAGACCACCAGTCCGACAACACACACAGCCACGGCTGTTCCTAGAATGGCACCCCATTCTTTATTCCTTCTATTATTCTTATGATCTGTTGCCAAACCTTCAGCAGGGTGACAGTGAGCAAAATATGTTAATTTCCAACGATGCAAAATATGTAAATTGTCATCAATGCAGAGATGCAAAACTACTCTCTCTCTCTCTCTCTCTCTCTCTCTCTGTAAAATAAATCAAAACATAGAATTTACAAAAAAAATCCATGACTATAATGGAAGTTCTCCTTACACAAATTTCTCATTTTACAAAACTCATATAGATAGATTTAGAAAACGTGATGACTGAAGAAGACGCGCTCAGAAGACACAGTAAACTATATGGTTACTGTTTGTATGTTAATGCAGAGTCATGGGTCACTGTAGTGTTGTTTTTTCCACATGAATCAATGATATTCATTCACCATAAACACAGAATAGAGTGCGTAATATTGCAGAGACCAACATGACATCATATATTGACAGAGGTCAAACAGACATAGCAGACCAAGGTTAAGTAAATGTCTTATATTTTTATTTACACTGCCATCATAGTTGAAGGCCTGAAAACTGAAAGTGATCTGAAATGACTGCAGCATCTTATACTTATCCCTGGTCAGCAGAGGTGAAATGCTTGAAGTGCTTTACTGCAATGTGGTGTTTTATCTCAATAATAACACAAACATTCTTCCTGAACATTGGATTCACCTTATAACCGAGCTAATTGACCCTGTGTTCCTGGGCTTAAAATAAACAACGTTACACGCATGCCTTCTGTAATGTCACATTTCTCCTACAATATATGCGTCTTATATTTATTTACAATATAGATATATAGACCCACAGACAGACTGACTGTTTTAGCACATTAGCACATTTAGCAACAAGACCTTTCAATTTGTATCGTCTTGATCTGGTGCTATAAATGATGCAGAAGTCTCACGCTCCTGTATACAGGTAGTAGAGCTAGCTTTGACCTATGTTAAGGAGCTACCTTTCCCCGTTGTCTGACTAACACAGAGCTACATTGTCTCCTCTGAGGAGGTGTTTGTAATAGACCCCTTTACTCATTGCAGCCACACCGAGAGCACTTGAAATCCAACCCTAGTCCATTGAGAGGGAGTTTTGTGCTCTTGCAGCGAGGAAAAGAAGATGTTGGAAAATCTGGGTCAGAGAAAGAGTGGAAAGAAAAGAAGAAATAGAGGCAATAGTGATGTAACCTATGTGCCTATGAGCAAATTAGTTTTAAAACCAACCCCCCCTATGCCCAGATTTCAGTTTGCAATGCAATCCTCTAAGATTACATTACTGTTTTGACCTATTGCTAGCTTATTCATTCGAGTCTATCCATCAACCCCACCTTAAAAGACACTGGGGAACACTTGAAATTGTTCTAATAATATTACCTTGGTAGATGCCCTAATGTCCTGTCAGGATAGTATCAACAAACACACCAGTTCTCTGGACACAACACGTACCTCTCTCTGTGTTGCCCCCTGAAGCTGCGTCTTTGTCTGTCAAGTTGACTTTTTCAGGTGTGCCAGCATGGATGGTAGTTAAATCCACAGGGATTACTTTATCTACTGTTGTCTCAGAGGAAAGCTCTGTGGTAGAAGATGGTGTGGTGGATGTGCCATTTGTCTCTGGAACCTTTGTGGTTGTGACGTTGTTAGCTTCGGTGCCATTGGATACCCAGATACCCGGTGCTGGAGTAGACTTTTGTGTGACGTTGGTTTTCGGTAGCAAAGTGGTCTTCTCTAAACCAGTGTGATTTGTGAGATCAGGAATGCTGGTGGTACTTTGCGTGATTGGAGGTGTGGTGGCATTTTTAGCATCCGTTGTTGAGTTCTGGAATTCATCCTTTGTTCTTGTGTCATTGAGTTTAGTGGAATTAGTGGTTGTTTCCGGCCATTTGGGTTCCTTGGTTGTGGCATTTGGAAATGTGGACAGCATTGTGGTAGATGTAACAGTCACATTGCTATTCTGATCTTGATTGACCATGTCGCTGTCATCTCCACTGGAACTGAACACAGAGCCATTAAGTATCAGATTATCATCGCTTGACTCCATGCCAGCCCCGTCGGGATCTGCATTTTCTCCTGTGTTCTCTGAATCAGTTGCGTTTTTACTTGCAGCTGCACTTATAAATGGTTCCCGGAGCCAACTTTTATCAATTGTGCGCCCAGTTGACACAGTTGTATCCTGGAGCAAAGTTATTTGAAAAGCTTGGATGAACAGAAGGCAGATTGCTGTGATTTTTAAATTCTGATCCATTTTACACCTTTATTTGTGCTCTGGAAGGCAAAACAAAGCATAATAATTCATTAATTTCATAATCCTTTCATGACAAACTAACACATTGCCATTTTCAGTAAGAAATGGTAGGTTCAGATAATAATACATACATAATACATTATATCTAGCAAATATGTTTTTCTTTATCTTTTAAAACCTCTTTTGCCTTTTTTAATGTTGTGTTCTGTTCATGCTGTGCGTTACCTTGCCTGTTGTTCAGATAAGGCCTAATTTGTTCTAGGAACACAATCTTATTTGTAAACAAATCGATTTAATTTTTTTGGTCAAAATTACCCCAGTTGGTTTGACCAAATAAAAAAAAATATAAGGAAAATTGCAAATGAAATTCACTATAGAGAAAAACCTACAATGAGGATCAACTGGCTTCTGAGTGATACAGCAGCCTGTTATTTCAGCTACCATCTTAAATTAGAACCGGTTTAGAACTAGAAATATTATGCTCATTTGCATTTTTTGGGGATTTCCAGCCTTCAGGGTTAGCTGTGAGTCTAAGGCCCTGCTCGTAGGAGATGTTATAAGAAGCAAAAGAACAAAACAGAATTCACACATTTTGCTACCCTGTCCTGAATATTCTTACCCTTTACCCCAGTAACTAGCCATAGCAACTTTTATCCATAGTCAACTTTACAGCCATCTTCACGAATGAAGGTATCCAGTTGACAGTGATTTACCTTGGGTTGGAAATTCTCAAATGAAAATGGGGGAAAAAGACCAAAGCTGGAGCACGTTTAAAGGTAGAAGACAGTGCTGTGAATATGAATGGGCACTGGTGCTTCAAAGGATGTACTGTGTGCGTACTCTTTCTTCCTCTAAGTTTGTTCATAAATAGCTGCAGTTATCTCTCAATCACACTGCCACCTTCCTTATATCAGCAGTCTTACTGTAATCGCAAGACTGTCAAACCAGTGAAAATGAGGATAAATCTGACAACTGTGAGTGTTGAGTCTTTGACACTACCATCTACAGGCGATACGACCACACATCTCCTAACATTTGGCAAGTGCTCGTGTCGTAGCTCCATAATATGGTGCATCATATTTTCTACTTCATCATGTTGTACAGCTCAGCCTTTTCCCACTTTAAGAATTGGTAGCGGCGGCGTTTTGCCTTCCCTACTGATGTAATAGTTGGTTGTCAACTTTCCATCAAAGCTCTGTGCCATAGCAGAATGAAGAAAGCAGTAAAGATTGCCACTGACCCTGCATATGAGGCAGTTGGGGAAAAAAAGGTTTCCTATAGATGACAGTAGAGATGTGTCAGAGCCCATAGCGCACACATCACCACATCAGCCTCTGCCTGAAAACTGTCTCTATCCTATATCACATCTACTAAAGTGCCCCGCACACAACCCTTCTTTAAAATAAAAGTCCACAAGGGACGCTTTCTGAAGTTTATAACCCATATACCCATAGACATATTCAAGCTCTTTACCTAGGCATTTAATGTTCACATGTTGCTAGCAATCACCCTTTATACAGTCATTGATCAATATTATTGATATTGATATTGTTGTACAACATTACCTGCACCCCAAGGGTTCAGTGTCGTTTTTGTAAAACAGTGGGCAATTGCTGTGCTTAGATTAAATGTGCATTATCCCACAGTATGCGTATCATATCATAATATTCCTAAATTTATTTTATTTATATTGTTGTGATGTTTACATTCACATGAACAGTGAAAGCCTTTCTGTCTTATAGAATGTCTCATAGAAACAGTGTAAAAATAAAACATTAATTTTGTAGCTTTAAACCTGTACATGTGATTGTTGTTGGTAACAACAATTACATGTACATGGACCAATATGCTACAATCTACAAGAGCCGGTTTCAGTCAAGCTTATTAAACTGTATAAACTCACATCACACACTGTTGAAAGCTTTTTTTCTGTCACATTAATGCTATTGTATTGTCCTTGACCTGTTTTTTGTGTATACTCTTGACTCTTATACACTGAAAGGAAATACCTCTTGGAGGAAACTATCCAACTGAGCTCTCTCTATGTATCGTTCTCTAAGTATCACTGATGATTTTGATTAAATCATTTAAAAAAACTACAATTATAAATGGATTTGATTTTAATAATTTACCAAGGCAGTGTGTGCCACCCATTTACATTTACGACAGCAAACAAGAAGGAAATCCACATCAAATACTTACGTTGTTGGCGTCCTGAATCAGGTGAGAACAGGTGTACAGGCAATGAAATCTCTTCACTAAGCAGTGTATGGGAGTGACTCAAAAATAGGCCCAGAGAGACGGTGGGAGGGCCATAGAGTGACATTCAGGGAGCACCTAGGAACCTGCTAAACCTGCTTCTACACCTGCCAGGAAACACGCATGCACGCACGCACATACACACACAGACACACACAGACACACATTCTATACAACGCTGCTCATCAGACAGGAACGTTTTTGGGCTATTAAAAAGGTTTTAGCGTGTGGTCGAATCTCTATACATTACCACCTATTCTAGTATAAATGATGTTTACTGTTTTTGTTTTGAGATGTTTGGTTGCCAAGTTTCCAGGTTTCCAAGTTTGATCAGTAAAAATCCCCTAGTGGGTGGAGTCTCTGGCCACAGGTCCTCAGAGCTTCGCTCACTAGTGTGTGTAGCTGTTGTAGTCATGGCAACAGAAATGGGCTGGCAATCTCAGATTTCATCCATATACCTTTGTATCTGGTTTATTTTGGTTCACAAGTGATGTGTGTCTGAGTGAATACACTGTGTGTCATCGTGAGCTATTGTTGCGTCTGTGTCATTACCGACTGAGCCATTTGACAATTCACTTTTGCGGACAAATGAGCAGGTGGAAGTCAGTTATGATAGGAATGAGGAGTGGTTACCCTTAGTGTAATAAGCCTTACTGTAAAAGCAAATGTGGGTATGAGCAATTAGAATTTGATATATTTTGAGAAGATGGGAAACCGATGAGAAACAGATGAGGAAATATATAAATAATGGACAACAAATAGTCAAAATGACACTGTGTTGAAAGGACCTTGGCATGATATGCAGGAAGGCTACACAAATGTAGTGCTATTGATGTAAACTAACAGCTGATGATAAACATTTAAATTCAGGTTTTACCTGCTGCTTTTAATTTCAATGAAAATGCTGGCTGCAGCCAAGCACGGACCGCTAAGTGGGACTTGCAGTACCGTGTCTGTCACGACTCCGCCTGTTCCCTGTTTTGTCTCTTGTCCTCCCCAGTGTCTAGTTCCATGTTTCCCTAGTGTGTCTACCTTGTTCCTACCTTCTTCCTGGCCCCTCCCTTGCTCCGCCCTGCCTCCTTATATGGTCCTTCCTCTCGTTTTCCAATCACCACCCTCACCGGTTTCCCGTACCTCAATCATCCCTACTGTATTTAGTCTGTGTTCTCCCCCTCTCCCCCCTGTCTCTGTGCTGGTTCCTTGTCTCTGTCTCGCATCAATGTCTATGGTCTAAATGGGATTATTCTGTGTTTCCTGGATTTGGAGTACCTGAGCAGTGAGCTTCCTTGTTTGGTAGTTTTGCTCCTTGCCTGGCTGCTTAGTTTACTTCTTATCCTGGTTTTGTGTTTTTCCTGTTTATTTTATTTATTAAAATACCTTGAACATTACGCCTGCCTGCCAGTGTATGCGCCTGTGTCACATACCCTAAGGCAAAGAGGTGGGACTATGCAGTCCATCCCATTAAGACCCAAAGCAACCCAAAGTTTTTCACGTTATGTTTAAATGTAATCCTTTTCAATGAGGTAATCTGTGAACCTGCACCCTTTTTGGTTGCCCTGCAAAGTGTGTCCATCCCACTTCCATAGAAGTAAGAGGCCATTGCAGGCAATGTCTTCCAGTTCAACTGTCCTGGTGGCTCAAATGCATTGACACCTGTGGAACACCAATGAGCTGTCCCAAGATGTCACCACAGCCATGTAAGGCTGACACATGTGGTTTCATGTTTCAACAGCTGCTTTCAATTTACCGTCACTTAATTATGACAACAACACATGATCCGTCTGAAAAGAAGTTGCCGTCATAATAAAAGAGAAACACAATTACAAAGTTCAGCCATCAAGCGGGGATTTAAAAATAGTGTATTCTCCTTCATCTGGTATTACAACCCCAATGTGCTTTCCCAAATATCCCCAGCACCAGCTCACAAAGATACCTTGCACGTCTGGAATAAAGAAATAAATAAAATTCACAAATTAGATCAGGAGATTTCATATGAATATACATTTTAGAAGTTCCATTTTTGACTGAAAGTAGATTTTACACAAACTTAATTTAGCAGAAAAGCAGTCTTTTCCAATCCAGTTCTACAACTTATTTCTTGTCTTGTTCTCAACTCTAGTCCAGGTCATGAAGAAGAAGCTGTCAGTCTCAAGTCTTGCTCATAAAGAAGGTCTTGTCCAGAAGTACTGAATCACCAGACAAGCCCCAAGAACCACCTGTACTGGCCAGCAGCAGGCAAGTGGAGGAGACTGTTGCCAAGTGGATGTCTGTACTGACCCACATTTAGAATGTGCACAAACTGCTGTCTGCCTCTATGAGTTCAATATTCTACACAAGCTAAGGCCTCCCGTGTTTTTTTTTGGTTGTAATTGAGTACCATTATAGCTATGCAGAAGCTCATACATTTGTGTGTTATCCCAAATACGCCCACACGCCTGCTGTTGCCTTCGAAAACCAGGTGGATATATGAACTTTTACCGATCTGTCTTTCAACAATTTTGGATGAGTGACAGATCTATTTGCTTTTAGATTTATATTAAAGGTATATTTCTCCATTTATATCTGGAATTATCGCTGGGCTGAAACCGGTGTTACAAAAAAATGTCATGGAGAGAGTAGGTGCTGTTAGCAAATGCATAAACACAAACAATTACAATTATGTCATTTAGCAGACGCTTTTAATCAAAGCGACTTACAATGACATGGTGCTATTACATGGAGCATGTAGGGGTTAGGCATCTTGCTCAAGGATGCTTACAGGTAGGCCGACTCTGGGGCTTGAACCCCAACCTTCCGGCTGGGAGTCCAACACCTAGACCGCTAGACTATCCTGCCCCCGTGGCAACGGTGGGATACGCCTTCTGTCTTAAATAGCGGTCCAAATTACACACAGGTGTGTGAATGAGCTGCACACAGAGAGGAGAGGCGGGGAGCGAGTTCCGAGGCCATCTGACCCCTGTCGTGACAGTACCCCCCTCTTAAGTCGCGCCTCCTGGCGACGCCTCCCGCTGGCGAGAGGGTTGTTTCAGACCCGGGCTCCCTCCCGGGGATGGCCGGAGTCGCGTCTTCTCTACCCCTCCTCCTATAGCTACATGCTGTATGTGCAGTGAGAGTTGGAAATTTGGGGTTCTGAGGGCGACATAAGGCAATCATGTACCTTGTTAAGATGCTAAATGCACTTGAATTTGTTTGGTGTAGTTTCACAACAACTTTCAGACACGTTTTGAAGTGTTTTCTAGTTATTGCAATAATGCATTATTGGATGATTTCATCAAACTTCCAAAAACACAGAAGCACTTGGAGCAGTCTTTTGAGAGTCATAGTACTGTTTATTGCCAAAATATGTATGTTTGTTTGTGTTTTCTGCTTATTTCCTTAGATGGTCATAAAAAATAGAAGAAAATAAAAGAAGAAAATAAAAGAAAAACATATCTTACATACTAAAGTTTATTCAGTTATGGGTCAAGTTATGTTTCCATAGCTTCTAATAGTTTCATTTTAAAGCATTTAAGCATTAAACTAAATACCTACTTGAACAAATGAAAATATCATAGGCTAATAAAATAAAGTGAGCATTACTCCGATTTCTGCTTAATCTGTTCCCTCCAACAGATTTATCTTTCTGCAAAATCAATCATAGAGGAAATTTACTTGGATGCAAATGTCATGTATGTTTATTTACACAAATTATAACATTTTGGGCCATGATAACACTTATTTGTGGATTTATATGGATTTTATATAGAGGATATGTATTCTATACTGACACAATATTCATAAAATCACAAATACGTGACAAGCTTATGAAGATGACAGTTTTACTTTGTCAGGCCTCTTTAAGCCAATTAATTCAAATATGAGAAATGTTGCTTAAAGCAGAGATGGAGAGGTAGCATAACATAAGTAACTTCTCCTGGAATGTGTTTAGTTTCCAATTCCTTTTGGGGGACTAATAAGACAGAAAAAGCAAACGTAATCAAAATGGTCCGCCAATATTTTTAAGGCTTTTGAGTACAGTACGGATATTTTGCCAAAAAACAAATCTACTGATTGATGAGCTATTTTTTTTGCCATAAATTCAACTGAGACTGTGCGGCAGGTATACAAAATCGTAACATTAAGTTATTAAATTGTCACTAATCAAAAGCCATCTGACATCCATCATCTGGTGAAGTGTTTCTATTAGCATCCTATTGGTTTACCATGGTTAGGTGCACACAGGGTCTTCATTAAACATCTTAATGTTCTACACAAAAACATGTGAAATTTAAGGTTAAGATTTAGGTTAGGGTGTACAGGTCACATTTTTCACAAGTTCTACACTCAAATCTCAGCAAGCCATTTGTTTTTCTTTTCTATGTCATGTCTCAGGTAAGGAAATACTGTCATAAGCAGTGTCCACATCCATTCTACAAACTCCTATTAATCTATGTTCATGATAGCTACACATAACAATAACAAGCTGCTTTGACAACATATTTACATACTGTAACACAATATTGCTCCAAGAATGCTGCATTCTCTTGGACTAGTTATATAGTCCAACAGGCTTCAGTAGCCTAACCATCTGCTATGCACTACAGATAAAAAAATCTAAGAAATTATGTAGCATACTTTAGATCAATATTTGCAGACATCCTAAAGAAAACAATGTTTCTTTTATTTCCAGGTTGTTTGGACATGTACAGTATATTGCACCATCTCTTATACTGACATAATATTCCCTATAGCTCTCTTTCAATATATAACTCACATACTACATGTGTTAAAGACATCTGCATATATATACACTATACAGTATATTATAAAACAACAATGTGCTTATCGTATCTCCACATAGTGTGAGCCATAATGCCTACATTGTTAATCAATGCCTTATAATCCCTTTACCCTAACTGTACCCCGATGAGGACATTTCTCAACATATATCTTGAAAGTCATCACAACAGTCATGTTGTGCTTACTTGTTAATTAACTTACATACATACATGTACCTGTACAACACTGTCAGAAAGAAGTTACAGGACATGGATCTGATTAAGTGAAATAAAGCATGGAAAACAGCAGATAAGGGCATGTTGGTTTGACGTTTATGTAAATGTAAAACAAGACAGTTTGCCATAATTTCATTATTTTCCTTTAAGCAATGCCTAAGCAACTAAATAAATGTTGAATTACTCATTAAGATAACATGCATCATTATGTTGTATTAAATTATATTTTTATTAAGTTGTAAATGGAAAAAAACGAACAAAACGAAAAAAACGGAAACAAAGGAAAATAACAAGACATCACAATTCAGACACTATGTAATCATTTTATAGACCTTTAGTCTTTGCACTTTAAAATAACATTTGAAATTTCATGATCTGGCAAATACATGTATGAAACTGCATGTATTTGATAATTTTTGATAAGAATAAAAGTCCCCTTACATCAACTGTTAGAAAATAGGCTGTTTCCACATTTCTATAGAGGGCGTTTCAATGGTGTGTTTAACATTTACACCACTAGATGTCAGCAAAGGTTAGCCACAACGATAGAATTCATACTTTTCTGGATTAGATAAATGTGTAATAGTAATGTTAAATATATATGACATAATTTTACACTTTGTATAATACAAACCATTTTGTATAATAGAAAGTGAAAAATCCATATTTGGGTGAAAATCGATGAAAGTGAAATTATCTTTAAAAACTATTGCTGTTTGTAATAGTAATTCATAGTAAACAGCAGACAGTGGAATATTGTATAACAACAGCTGCAGAGCCCGTCCAAATCTCTTATAACTGCAAGTCAGAATGTCTCAGTTGAAACAGCGACATATTAAAAAAGAATGGAGCGGGCATTGCAGGTACTCCCACTCACACATATGATTTTATTAAATAATAAAATAATATACAATGTCAGAATTATAATGATTATAGATTATGAATTTAATTATAACATAGCACTTTCCGAGGCAACATTATTAGTCTAATAGCATCATGCAAACAAATAATACCGAACCAAAGGAATCAAGCCGCAGCAGGGCTTGTGGGTGACTTTTCTAGACGTTTATAAAAAGTGCAGAATATCTATGCCATAGCCACAGAGGGGGAAGAAGATGAACTTTGGGCTTCCACAGGGATGCCTTCATTATCTTGCCTGCATCTGATTTGGCAATCAGCCTATAATTTGAAGTCATATGGAATTCCAGAGAAGGAGAGATGGAAGATCAGATTTAAAAAATAACTAAACAAACAAGAAAATATTTGGAGGGATCACCAGCGATACAAAATGGAATCCACAGTCCACAATCATTCACGAACAAGCTGTGACATTTTTGCATATCATTTCAACCAGGTTGGGGGGTAAAAACACGTCCCCCAAGACAATCTATTGTGCACGCTGTAAACCTTTCATTTAATTTCAATTCTTTACATAATGATTATATCTACATTTGATCAGTTTTTAAATTCTGATCATATCTCCACTACAGATTAGATAATATTAGCAGATTCAGCAATGCTGTAAAAAAACACCTATTGTCCTTAGTTTATATCATTCAGTTCATGTGATTAGATCATTCTCTATAAACGTCTGTTTAATATGCCCAACTAGAATTTTATGTGTCCAAAATATGTCTCATGCCGTATTTTTCCGTCACATCTAGAGTCTAGTTCTGATCATGTGTGGAACTCATTCAAAGTTTTAGTGACAAATGGAACGAGTTATGTAATGTGTACCTCCTCTAAGGTTTTGTTTTTTGATGCTTAGATAATAGAAGTTCAAAACCACCATTAAAAGCCCACAGCATTTACGTCAACATGGCAATAATTCTGATAAATAATGAGACAGTAATATTTTGCCAAACATGAACACTAAATTTTAGCTGTAGGAAAAACTTGCATGAGAGAATGACTGCATTATGAGGACTGGTAGATTCAGGTAAAAGAAGTTTCTGTTCTAGTCAGGTACTGTGCAGAGGCTATAAATGGTGTTGGTTGTGGTGGGCAGCAGAGATGGTTTCATTCCTGTGGCCTGGGCTCCAGGCAGACAGGCAGGATATTCACAGCTCTTCAGCCGCCATTCATGTAGCAGCACAATCCAATCATTACCGCACTGGCTTAGCTGTCTTGCCAACTGCCATACAAATTGCTTACAGCATATGGAAAGCATGCGCACACACTTTGTTAAAATAAGCGACCGCATGGCAGTGTTTCAAAAGGCACTCAACAACTCCATTGTGTGTGTGAATGAAAGTTAAAAACCTCAGGTGGTTGTATATAGATGAATACCTCACTAACAGCAATTTCTGCAACTCCCTAGAGTGCTGTAAGTTTAATGCCAGATCTATAATGTCATTCACCTCTGATGTTTACAACAAAACTACTGTCATTCAACTTGTCACCTGGCCATTTTCCAAGACACTGGTGTTGGCTCAGCTTGCTGAATCACTTCATGAAGCGATGGTGATCATTCCCAATCCTACAAGCAGTCTTTTTATTTAACGAATAAAAAAAAAATATATATATTATGACGCCTAATTAGGATAAAACTTTACACAAGCAGTTCAGAAAGCCTCTTAATTTCGTTTTCTTAATTTTATGGTCATTTTACTGTAAAACTAAATAGCAATGGTACCTGCAAACAAGCTTTATTATGCATACAGAAGATACTTATCCTTAGGTGCAGTTTAACTTCCAAAAGCATCACCATTCTCACATTGTAAAAGACTTCTGTCTGTGACCTTTCCCTCTGGCTAAGTAGTCTTGTGTAATTACACGTTGCAAGTCTCTGCACCATGACAATAAAAACACAAGCATCATTAAAGCACAGCCATGGCTTCTTTCAGGGACTTCAAACAATAACTAGACTCTTGCTTGCCTTCCACGCATGGTTGCTTCATAATGTACCCCTGATTAGATCCAGAGACTAGCTATTGATGTTGTATTTCAACACACATGTAGAACGTATCCCAAATGTAAAGTGTTATTACTGTGTGAAAGTGATTAGTGTAATTGATTTAGTTAAGTTATCTAAGTAAAAGTGACGTTAGTATGTCCGGTATTTCCACCAGGAAAATGAATTCATTATAACTCAGCTTGTCAATTGAATTCTGTCAAAAAGGTTTAATTTGATATTTATTTAATTTTAATTAAATAAATTTAATTATATATTATTGTTATTGATAGCTCTAAGCATCTAAATAAATGTATTTCATATTTGCTGATAAAGAAACAAAGATAATGATTCAGGAATTTGTTACAATCACTGGTTCTACTAAAATAATTCAAATTTCCAACAGATTGTTGGAAAAAAACATTGTAGCAGATGAATACTCAGACAAAAAAGTCTCCCTTTCTCTGTGATCTGTAAAATTGTCATTCAAACTTCAATGAGGGTTTTAAGGAAGATGGGGAAAGAAAGGGTGTGTTTTTCTGGGACAATCTGGCCAAAATGTTTTTGAGTCATTCCTGTTTTTGTGTAGCTGACTACACAAATGTGTTCCTATTGCTATACACATTGTCAGATTGATTCACGGTGGCTGACTGACTCATCTACTATTATGATGTTATTGTACTCCCTAGTCAAAGCGACATTTTGTCTCATTGCAACATGCTCAATTAATTTACTTTATAAAAACGCCCTTCGACTTTCGGATTGAGACGCAAAATATGATGTGTAGAGGCGTGACAGTGAACCGTAGCCAATGAGGTGTAGCTCAAAGCAAAAAAGTGTAAAAGTCTCCTAGGCATCATTTGTGGGACTTTACAATATCTTCGAGTCACTTCTTGGGGGTCATATAAATGCGGTGCTAAAAGTTGTAAATCAAATCATTGGCAATTATCTTCATCTTATCAGAACAACAAATTATGCCAGCACAGGTACGAGCAGACAATTGGACCACCTTCAACCAGTCAGAAACGAGACCCACATGGGGAAGATTTTCAGACTCTGTTGTACCAACTGAAACTAACCACCTGCATGCTGATTGGCTGACGGTTTTGTAACCTGCTGACAAAAAGCCTCATTAGAGAGCTCAACTCTGTTCTGTTTCTTTATTTTGTTCAGTTTTTTGTTTTAATAGTGGGGCCATCAAAATATTACTAGGTTTTTATGAGACATATGAGAATACTTGGACTTCCTAGCCTAAATGAAAATATTCCATGTAAATGTGCCAAAGCAGAGTTTAACTGAAAACTGTGTGACACAGCCAAACCTCGTAGCATGACATCACTTGAGTTGTTGCATTAAACCCTAACCCTAACCCACCAACAGGCTACAGGCTTTCACAAATTCACTGGGATCTGTAGGTCATGGCGAATCTAATGAATGCAATGACCTCAACATTTGCCATATTCACCTTCAGCCTCAATTAATTGTTTAGCTACTCCTCTTGCAAATTTGCAATGACAATGAAAATGTGCTCATGGCCTGTTTCACAAATAGCACATGCTCAAGCCTTATAAAGTTGTTTACAATATTTGCAGCCGTTCTCCCAGGCAGTTGAAAAAAACAGGTGCCAAAAACAACTAGACAATGTAAATAAAGCATAATTTCTAAATGGTTCAAGCAGTGAAACTTTATGGCCACGTTGTCCAGACAGGACAGCACCCTGCACTCTAGTGTTATATAGAGGTAAACTATACATCTTTAAAATGACACGAGCTCTACGAGATCAGGGGTTTGACCCCTAATTACATTGGTGGCCTGCAATTTGTGAATCATCATTTAAAAGATGTTTTTTGTTAGTGTTATTAATAAATCGTTATTTAATTCAAGTGTCTTGTGGGAGCGATTAACACAGACTGACACTATTGCCTTGTTTGGAGACACTCTAGATCCCTACAGCTGTTTTGAAGAAGACCAGTTCAAGGCAGGCCCAATTCAAGCCTGCTATAATTGGTGGGGCAATCAGAGATTTGGTGTGGACAACTTTTTGTTCACATCGCAATGGGTTGTAGCTAGTAGCTACTACAGTCTACAGTTTTCCTAATGCAAATGTTAGATTTTTGTAGTTTATGTTAGGCACTGCTCCAGTCTTTGGCCCAAAACAGTGTTCTGTGAAGCAGGGATCTCAATACGATAGAGAACACATTTTACTAACAAACAAATGTCAGAATTTTGACAAATATATGCCTTTAATAATGAACAAAAGAAAACAGATAACAATACTTGAAGCCCCCATTGACGACATTTGACTTTTTAGCAATGTAGTGGCACCTCTTTCTTGAAATTAAATCAAATTGGTTACATACGACTTAACAACTAAACTAATTAACACCACAGTTTAATTTCAGTGCATAAATTAAAGCAATGTAAGCTCTGATTTACTTCCATAAATTACTTTTTATACCATTCATATTTGCCGTATTAAACAGGGAAGTAGAAAATCGGTGATAAAAGCAAGGCTTCTCTGGATCATATTATTATTATATATTACACTGCACGACCTAAACTTGATAATGATAATTGAATGCAATGTTTAATCGTTGTGAGTAGATTATGTGTTGACACACAATCCTGCCTGCTGGAAAGTCAGTTACAATAGCATTACTTGCATTTATTCATGAGGGGTAAAGGTTAAGGCTAAACCTATCACCTTGAACAAAATAGCGTAGATGTAAATAAATACATAAATGCCATCACAATATATGTCAATAGTCCATTTCAATAAGCTAAACAGATGTTCATTGTGTAACAGATGACCATGCTCTACCTCAATGTTGTTTTCCAATTTGCTCTAATTACATATCTTGTGGTCAGCAGGGACTTGAGCAGCTGAGGTCAGCATTTACATAGTTACAATGCAGCAGTAGCTGATCTCACTTTTTGCAAGTCCAAATGGAAACTATCATGAATATGCCTATTTAAATAGAATAGGCTAAACATGAGACATGAAGGGGAACTTCACCTTAAAACAAATAAATGTAAAAAAACATGTAAATTAAAAAAAAATTACAAACAAATTCCATTACCTAGTCTATATATAGACTAATAGTTTTCCATTTCAACATATTAAACCAATGTTCAATGTGTAACAGATGACCATGATCTACAGTAGGCTATGTTATTGTTGTTTCCCAATTTGCTGTAATAGGCTACCTTGTGTTCAGACTTAAGCATCTGACAAAAATAACAGGTGGTAAGCATTTGCATATTAACAATTCGGCAGTAGCTGCTCTCTTTTATTGCGCGAGTCCAAATTATAATCTCTATCATGTAAATAGGCTACATAACAAACTGTGGAAAATATTTGCAACGGTATGCAAATTTAGCACTGCATGTCGACTTCGTATGCTTGTAGCTCCATAGTAGCCTTGTGCAGTCAAGACTGAATGTTTCCTTTTACGTGACGAAGTTGTAATTTGAGAATTGGAGAGGGGTATTATTAGTCAAAGACAAGCGCGGCACTTGAGAAATTCAGATGTTGAATTGTAGGTAGTTACAACCTTGAGCAGCCTCGGGTGCGCAACTGATCCTACGCTTAAGACTGTTTCATCTTCTTTTTTTTTAAATTTAAACTCAGATTGAAAGGCTCAACCCGGGGAGAAGAGCAGACTATTTAAACCATTCACGTCACCATTATCTGCAGGAGAATTTGGGCGAGGGGGGTTGAACTCAGCAAGTTGGCCGTTGCAAAGCTGAAATGTTTGTTTTTCCACATTATATTGGAATGAAATAGTCTAACGGGATATTCTCTTCAACAGTTTTGACTAGAGTGTATCTTCTCGGGCCCTTCTGTTGTGTGGGCAAGTGGGCATTATGGCTTTTCTTCACTTAATTCTTTGCTCTGGGATGTTATCACTGCCGCTCTGTGGAGCTTATTTTCGTGGACCCCTGTATCCAGAAATGTCCAATGGTACTTTTCATCACTACTTTGTGCCAGACGGCGACTACGAGGAAAACGACGACCCAGAGAAATGTCAGATGCTTTTCAAAATGACTGATGAACGAAAGTGTGGTCTTGACGAGGATCATGATTCCGTCATACGGGACGATTTCACGATAATAAAGAGGCAAATCGAGGACTCGGCCAGGGTGCTTGAGGGAATCGGTAAAAGTATTTCCTATGATTTGGACGGTGAGGACAGCTATGGGAAATATTTGAGGAGGGAAACATCTCAAATAAGTGAGGCTTTTACAAACTCCGAAAAATCTCTTCTAGAACTGGAAGTCAAATTCAAACAGAGTCAGGAGAGTGAACTGAAGGAAGAGCACCGACTTAACGATGACTTTCTCAGCATGATAGTGCACACGAGGGATGTGTTGAAGGAAACTCTGGACAGATCCCTGGGTTTGAAGGATAAGCATGAGCTTCTCTCACTCATTGTCCGCAGCCACGGGACGCGATTGAGCCGGCTGAAGAACGAATACATGAAGTTCTAAAAAATCAGTGGCTCTGATAGCGGGCTAAGAAAATAATAGGCCTATCGAAAATAACATCGTGGCATTATTTAATCCTGATTTGGCAACGAGGCAGAAGCATAGATTAAATTTGGATTTTCATATCAGGGATTTAAAATATAGGATACTTATTTTTACAAATAAGTTACGGTTGATTTATTCTCTGTCAAAAGCTTAGTAGGCCTAATAGGCCTACAGTAGCCTAGTTTGCAATAATTAGCTCTGACTACATCTGTAGTGGAGGAACGGTTGACATAGTGATGCAGACCTAACTTATAACTCGCAACAGGTGTTACTACCACTGATCTATATCACTTTTTATATGATCAAAGGTTGTTTCTGACACGCCTCTCAAGATGAATGTTGCTGGAACATCAAAAATGTTTACATAATTCATCCAGTAGGCTAGGTAATATTATTGCTTTCGTAAGGCTAGCTGACTTTGCACGATTCTTTACTGTATCAATGCTAAAGATGGTGACATGGTTCAAATGAAACGCCTACTGTAAAAATTTTCATAGGCAATGTAATCATGGAAAATGTACAGTGTATTTTTGAAGTTAATAAATACTGTGAGTGGTGATGTCATTATAGAACATATTAATTTGTATTCACTGTTTATATCATGTTTTAAAATAGAGCAACATTCGTGTTATCTCTAAGATACAGACAAAACTAATGAATTGACTGTAAAGACTGCAGGCAGCACTTCACTTTAAAGTCAAATTCTATTTGTCAACATTCCTGTCATAATAGGATGTCTTGTCTTTCAAATAAAGATGTTGTGTTTAAGCTTTATTCTTGTGCATAAATAGAAAACAGCAGGATTTCTATGATGTTTGCACATTTGGTGTTAGGTTGTTACCACTGTACCTTTCAAATTTTCATGTTGGTTTCAAGGTTTTGAGCCTCTATCACTTAGTTAGGAAACAACACATGGCTACATTTGTAAAATGCCAAACTCACCGTCTCTCTCTCTCACACAGCACACGCACTACACACACACGCATATAGGCACACATCGTTCTGACTAATTGTGGGTGTCTTCAAAGAGGAAGTTAGAGCCTACTAACTGGAATTGATGAGGTACAGACGGAGTAAAAAAGATGTTGTGTTTGCTGCTATGCTTTAAAGCATAGCCTACCTTTTACATGCTTGTGCTTTGATGCAAAATGTTGAAAAACAACACATGGAAGGCAAACCAAACACCATCTATATCTTCAGAAACACAAGCCAGTCAGTTTCGTTATGATGGAGATTTTTTGGTATTTCAAAAGTCTACGTCATTACACTGTAGGCCTACGTTGGCTATACGCGAATGCTAATAGCGTACACTGCGATTGACTACATCCGTTTTATGCATAATTATTCCGTGCTACAACATCAATTCTGTTTTAGAATTGGTATATTTCTCGTAATGTAACTGCAATCCACTAACCGGACAAAAACACAGACACGACTGTTGACTGTTAATAAGGACACTTTGTCCAGAACATAGGCTACTGGTACAGTAGGCCTATAGCTATTTATACCATAGAAACTGGAAGTTCGTTATGTCATCGAGGTCCAATAAGGCAACCTTTCACCTACTTTTCCGCTTTGTTTATAGATTGGCATTCATGTACAGGCTATAAAGTCAGAGACATGCGCATACACAGGCACACAAGAGTGACACAAACAGTGGAGGTAGGACGCTGTTGGGCACCTTTCACCTACTTTCCGCGTCTGCCGCCCCCCTGTTCTGTTGACGGACGCGACGCATTCTGGAAATTGTCACAGGCGTTACTAAACATTACAGGTAGCTGAATGGACATTTATTTTGTTATGTTTTAATTTAAGATATTGTACACGATTTATGCTTTTACATGCTTGTGGGGAAAATCGGCTAAATGGTTCTAGCATGTAGCTTACAGTATAGCTAACATTTCCCCCGCGCTAGCGAAGGTAAAACCTGTACAACTGAGTTGTGCTGAATATGTGTCCCCACCGAAATAGTTTATTTACGAATAGTCAGACTACGATTCCATTTAAATATAAGACTAAAACAGTACTTAACGTATTTTTTTCGTCAAATTTAAAAAGACCCGTGTTGTAAGCAACTGCACATTTGAATGTCATTTCTTTCATTAAATGGTACCTACGGCTACCGGTAACTGGGTTGCTGACAGTCTTAATTGTGAGCAAAGGAACAGTTTTGGCGGAAGTAACAAGTTCGGCACCACACCGGAACCGGTGTTTTGATTCATTCACATGCTGGTTCCTCAACACAAACTTGTTTGGCATGTCAGCTGAGATTAGCTAACATCAGTTTTGACTATAAGTTAACAGTAAACTGACCATCGCTTATAAAGTCTGATTCAATTGGAATGACTGCATAACAAATAAGTAAGACAAATGTTAAATTTGCTGTTAAATTATAGTTATACAGTACACTTAGAGCAGTATTTGTTACTTTTTTACATCCTCTGCATTAGGCCTAGTTGGACAAATCACCATTTACATGTAATTTAAATGTTTATATTTAACTGTTTTTACAGAGCTTTTTGCGCTATCTGACAAGGAGACGTGCTTTACCTGAAGCAAAAAAGATCCATAATGTGGCTGACGTTTACGCGATGTGCCCTGTCAACCATGATGCAAAGAGGAAGCTCTGTCATGGCCCATTGTACTCTCAGGGTCAGTGGGAGACAAGGGTTGGCACGCTCTTGTCTGACCACAATGCAGGTTTGCGGGCACCAAACAATGATGGCAGACCCCCGTCCTTTGGCTCAGCATGGAGTGAGGCAAGCCCGAGCCTTGGACAAGGAGAGGTTGGTCGAGGTAGAGTGGGAGGATGGGGGCCAAAGTCTCTACCCTTTCACCTGGCTGAGAGACAACTGCCAGTGTCCACTATGTACCCTGCAGTCGGCACAGGCTCGCAGTCTGTTGCTTTCTGAGCTCGACATCCACACTGGAATTGACACGGTCCAGGTCAATGAAAATAACAAGGTAGAGTGCTTCCTTTACCAGACTTTCGTTTGTGTGGCCTTTCAAAGATTCAAACCTTTCCCGCAAGAGAGACTTGCATGAAATCACGTGCATTCATTGTGTTTATTAGGGCTGTCAAAAAAGCGATAAAATATTGTTTTCCGTGATACTGTATCGATTTCTTTAGCCCCACGTATTGATACATAACATATTTTTTATTTATTTATTTTAACTAAGCACAAGGAAAAACAGGACAGGGAATATATATAGAAAATGAAGGATATAATTCAATCCTATATATATATTATTCATGTTTTAAACTGATTCAATTAGACTTTCCAGTTGGAACACGGCAAGTTGTATTTTCAGCTCTATTTTAAAATTTATGTAGAGTATTGCAATGGATCGTTATATGCATCGTATTGTGAGGTTCTTGGCAATACCCAGCCCTAGTGTTTAGGAATATCCCGATTCGATATCAAACATTGGGATCGGAGACGAATCGTATTTGACTAATTTATGTCAGTTGCGCAGTTTGTAACATTCACTTTGTAACAGTAGGCCTGAATAGCTTAGCTTGAAACTACAAACTATCGAAATGTCAGCTGTGTGGAAATTCTTTAAATTTCATACTCAAAGCAGCCCAACCGGTACCTACAATGTGAAGCTTACTTAGATGAAAAAAGCCCCGACACAGCTTTCACTGGCGGGTGCCTTGAAAAGATAAGACAAATTTAGTCGGGATAGCGATAAGGCAAGGAAAAGATTACAATTACAATTAGGTCATTTAGCAGACTCTTTGATCCAAAGCGACTTAGAATTACATGCAGCAGGTTGGGGTTAGTCATCTTGCTCAAGGATGCCTACAGGTAGGCCCACTCAACCATTAGCCTATCCTGCCCCATAGACAAACAAAGTTGATACTGTAACTTAGGGCAGGATAGTCTAGTGGTCTAGGTGTTTGACTCTCAGCCTTGGGTTTATTTTATTTTTTTGAGGTTTTTGAGGCTCATTTAATATGTTGTTCCCTAGGTGTGCATTGTATGGCCTGACCAGCACACCAGTGAGTTTGACCCTGAGTGGCTACGGAAACGCAGCTTCTCTTCTGCTGTCAGGCAAACAATGCAAAATGAGCTTTTCATCAATGGTGAGACAAAATTTTACATTTTATATTTTCGCTAGTACTTCCATCTTTCTACTGTATGTTTGTGAAACACTCTATTGAATTATATGTTAACTGGCCTTGATATTTCATATGCACAAAAAGTATTCTTCCTCAACTGCTTACCGCTCCATCTAAGGTGTATATGGCACAGTTGTCAGTTGTGTAGAGGAATATTGATTATTTGACCAAATAATCAATAACTCTTTATCCTGAGAAACATATTTACAGTTGGAAAAGCATTGTGTAGTGTTTGTAGAATGGCTCATGCTAGCCGTTTTGTGACTAGATGCTGTTAACAAGGATGTTTTCTGTGGATGTTTTCTGTGGAGTAGCTAAATAACAAAAGGTTATGTTGTAGGTCTAGGCTGAGATTGACTGGATTGTGACAGAAACCATATTTCTAGTGAAATGCTAGCACAAAGCAATATAAAGATTTATTTATTTGGCGTTTGTGCACTATCGTCAGCTGGACAGAACCCCTGCTGTTTTGGAAGTTGATACCTGACCTCAGTATGATCTGTTCAAAACTCTAAACACTTGGTCTGTTATCATCATATAGGCCCTACTGCACAAACGAAGAAGGAATGAGGAACAGGAAACTGAATAGATCACTGGAGTGGAAAGAATTTTTGACTGTAGGCTCTCTTAAGATTCTATTCAGTTACACACACACATACTTGCTGCATATTGATGAGTTCCACCTAGGAGGTTATATTAGAATCAGGGTGCACTGGATTAGGACCCCCCTGCAGGTCTTTCTCTCTCTCTGTTTCTCTTTCTCTTTCTCTCTCTTATTTATTTATTTATTTATTTTTATTTATATATAGATAGATAGAACAAAACAAAACCATTGTATATCTAATCTCATAGTAATAACTGTATTCTGCTAATTTATAAAGTGCATGCATTGTTGGGGTGCCCCTGAGAATTTCAGGGGATATCCCCTACCACTCCAACAAATGTCCTTTAGAAACCAACGGTAATTTGTGCTTGTATTGGGCATCTCTGGTGTAAATGTACATACAGTAGGTTAAATTTGTTAAAATAAACACGTCAGCTTAGCAAACTCTTATTCCTATAAATTTTTTTTTTTTTTTTACAATTTAAATTGATCGATCAAGGTTGATTACCAACAAGTTATCAGTGTTCGGTTGAGCAGGGGGGGGGGGGGGGTAGGACTGCAGAGGGTCTGTGTCTACACACGTGGTCCTGTAGGACCCACAGGTCTGAGTGGCTCCCGCTTTGTCTCTGTTCCAGAGCGTGGGTCTAGCAAAACTCTCCCTGGCCTCTGTTGTTGACTTATAAAGAGATCCCCCTCATTGAATTACGTAGACAGACAGACACACACTCACCGACTTTGTAGTGCAGTTATTTTGTTTTCCAACCACTGCTAGTTCCGAGCCAGGAGTACTCCCAGAAGTCAGAGCTACACACACACACACACACACACACACACACACACACACACACACACACAGTCCCTGGGTTTAATTATATTCTATTGAGTGCCAGCTTGCCATTCCTTCCACCTGAAAAATGACTGGAAAGATCTGCATTTTCAGATGGATGATGTATAATGTTCACTTCTGAGGGATGTGTTCATATCCTCACCCTCTCTCTTCCCATGACGTTAACTTGCTGTGACACAGTCTGTACTTCAACTCTCTGTTTCCTTTTTCATGCAGTGCACTGATATTTTATAGGCCTAGGTCTGCCTATAAAAGTGTTCTCAACAGTGAAAGGGTAGCACACACAGGGCACTGCAAGGTCAATTTCATAATAGGACCTTGTTTGGTTTGTGGTATCTGGCTTTGTTTTCGAACATTTGTATGTAGGTTTCCTGATTTTTATTTTGTTATAATTGGTAAACATGGATTGGTACTAATTTACGTAATTTCTCAGACATTAAAGGACCTTGTATCATTAGGCCTATACAACTTCATATTTTAAAACCTTTTCTGCTCAGGTCTATTCATGTACTGTATTGTACATACCTGTATAATTGAACGGTTTGCCTCCATTTGGCTAGGAACTTTTTAAAAACTGCTTTTTAGAGAAAATTGAACAATATATTATTCGGGTGTTAATTTGAAGAGCACAGGTCTCGGTATTTGTGAGAGAACCATCTT
Source organism: Percopsis transmontana (assembly GCA_025447815.1). Lineage (NCBI taxonomy): Eukaryota > Metazoa > Chordata > Actinopteri > Percopsiformes > Percopsidae > Percopsis > Percopsis transmontana. The sequence goes on from JAOEHI010000018.1 coordinate 833,619, forward strand.
TTCATCATACTGTACCCCCAATGGCCACATGGTACACACTACTCCATATTGTCACAGGCACTCATGTATGGGACAGGAATGATTGTACTGAGGCAGATGTTGTTGAGCTTTTAGTTTGGCAAGGAAAAAAAACCCCACTGCCATGTGGTCCCCTCTTACTGTTTAGTAGTTTCACTGTTGTAATGGTTATCAATTCTGACGTGATTAACCATGGTGATTAGTGACTAAATGGCTATGCATTCTCATGCAAAGTGTACTATTAATAACTCTAAAACTATACAGACTGAGAATGTCTTTTAGGTTCTTTTCTTTTACATAGTTTCAATCATTATCCATTTTTGTAATTTCTATACTACGTTGCTCTGAAACGTCTTGACCCAAGAAATGATTAAGGGAACTATAGACGACATGCTCTGCATGGGAAACAACTTATGAGACCCTTTAGAATGTCTGAGGTTTTATAACTGCATGATGTGTCTTTCAGACCCCCTGTAGTCTTGGCCATATGGAATACAGATTAAGTGCTAGGGTAAAAAAAACATCTCCATGTTCCTACCAAATCACTGCTGCTGGCATTTTATTTCCTAATACTAAACATATTCTGTAGACTCTGGGTAACATACACGTATGTCTAAAGGTGAACTTTAAACTACCCTTTGGAGAAGTGTCATGTTTGTCCAATAATTAAAGCTTTTAAAATATTCCTTTTTTTTTCCTGCTGTAAGGCTTACAATGCTCCATATGTATATAATATTGGAGGATTTGGAAGGTACTGGGAAATGGGATTGTCTATTATTGGAAGTATGTGGTCCCAGACCTTCTTTTGTCTGACTAATGTATATTCCAGTAACCGCAGAAGATCCCTCCAATCCTATGCAAGTACATTTGTCTCCACTTTACAACCAAACTAAGAGTCGTTCACTGGCCAGCAACCATGGAAGCCGTTGTAGGTTTTGCAACTTCAGCTTTCGCTCAAGGGTTCCTTCAAGTCATCGTTCCAACAGTAGCAATGAGAGTACACGCAGAACTCTAAAGCACAGTAAACAGTAGTATGACTTGAATTGCACAAAAACTGATGTTGAGTGTACGTGTGATGGATTTTTTTTTTTTTGTGTGTGCATTTGCTGTGTTGATCATACTGGCACCAAAAGTTATCACTGGTCTGTTTCTGTATCTGTGTCTATTACTCAATATGTTGATGTGGCACTTATATGCAGAGTTCTCATAACAAATCAGATAATGTGTTCACTGTTCAGTATAGCCTATACTGTATATAAAACATCCATTTCACCTCTATGTAAATCTTGTAGTGTCATCACAGGTGAGTGACCAGCGTGGAGGAAGGACCTTTGGAATTGCCCTGGCTAGGCTATGTGTTGTGACTGTTGAACCTTCCGTCTGACATGACTGCGATGGTGGTGATTCGGCTCATGTGAACATCTCAGGTTTTTCTCGCTTTTATCTGGGTCGCTTCACTAATTAATCTGTGCTTTTCTCCAACTGCTCTCACGTGACATTTCAACCTTATTTTCATCTCAGTCATGCTTTTGTACCCTCTTATCCAGAATCCTTAAGGATGGGAATTATTTTACTACACTAACATTAAACAAATCCAAACAATTCAAAATTACAGATGTTTATAAAGGGCACGTGGCTACACTGGAAATGCAAATTGTATCAGTTAAAACCAATGATACCGGTAGTTTGTCTCAAATGATTATTATTATTATTTTTTTTTTTTTAAAAAAAAACAAAAGCCACTACAGTTTGTTTATTCTTACCGGTGAATAGAAGTTTGTGTTAGGAAACTTTTTAAATCATTCTATACCGGATTTCTTCCATGACGGCTGTTTCTGACATTTGTTGCATAACTGTTTTTCCTTTGTGCCTTTGTTATTGAACGAATTCCATGCTATAATCCCTCAACCTCACCAAGGCATTGCGAGAAATCACTGTTGTTGTTTTTTTACTGTCATTAAACAGGTTTAACTGTTGTAAAGATTTTATGACTAGATCTAATTTTTTCCTTTGTAAAGCTTGCCGTTTCACCTAATATACTACTATTAAGACTACTGCATCATTTTGTAGGTAAACTTTTTTTCTGGAATACTCTAGTATAATGTAGGTCTACTTTGTGAAAATGTTGGAAATGTGCGTTTGGGCTTAGTTTGTTACACTGTGAATTGCAGTATTTTAATTCTATGTTGTGGTTCAGTTTATAGTACAATAGATTAATAAGTGGAAGGTTACTTGGAAGTACCTTCTGCTGGTTTGATGGCATTTTTGGGTCTTTTTTAGTACTTTGTAGTACTATCATCCTATGTAGAACATAGGGGTTGTTTGCTTTTTATACTACTTTGTAGTCACCGTTGAGGTACTTTGTGGTACTCAAAATGACAATGATTGGTTGAAATTTTTGGTAATCATACGTAATCGTCATTGCTGTACTTCATTGTAGGTATTACTATCCTTAATACTTAAAGCTAAATTAGGACTACATTTGATGGGGATTGCTTTAACAAACTGCCTAAATTCAAATAAAGTAATTTGGTCTAAATCTCTCATAATGGGACCTAATGGATTGGCTCCACCTCAGACAAGTAGCAACTGATTTGTCAATTTCCTTTCTGGCTGGTGTTTGCCTTTTTCCATCTGGTCTGAATTTTCTTATCCTGGTGCTATGTCATCACTCTTCACTTCAAAAAGGGCTCTTGGAAACTTAAACTAACTGGGGTGCATCAATGGGAAAGAAAATATTTCTTCCCAAATCTGTTTCCACACCAGTTCCTAGATTGCCATCAAAATCACATGCCCATGTGCACTGACACCTTGACATAGAAGGGGAGGGGGGGGGTAGAATAAATGCTTAAATGTATTTGTTGATTTCTTATATCTTGTGTTTGATTTTTGTAAACATTCTCCTGGTATTCTGTGTTAAGTGTGACATAAGTAGCCTAATTTAATTTATACAGCTCATGGTACTCCCTTCTGGCTCCAATCCCTTAAGTGTTCAAGTTCCTCAGAAGGTCCATTGCAGAAGGTTGATCCAAGTTCTGCGATTAAACTGTAACTAACTCCAACAAAGCTCTACACCAAACATTCAAAGAGCTCCCAGCTGCCGAGGAAAGCAACACAACATTCCATCTTAAACAGAGCACAATGGGGGAGAGCCAGACTGCCATGAGCTGCCTGCCAGCCACAGGAGCCGTGGCTTCAGGTTTCCCTGTCTGGAAAAGCCACCGTAGCAGACCGAAACCAAGAGGGAACTCTGAAGGAACCCGAGCGTAGTCTTCCCTTCTGGAAAATTCAGAACAGTCAGTTTTGTACAGTCAGTGAACACGGAAGAAAATCAAGACCCCAAGAGCCTCTCACGCTTTCTTGCACAAGTGAAAGAAAAGGAACAAAATCGTATTTAAGTTAACCCTCACTGTAAACTATGCTGGAGAACAAGACTTATTTCTAATTGGCTAAACAGAAAAACTGTCTGTTCCAGGACATCGGCATGGTTAATTCACATTTTGGGGAATTAGAGAGTGGAGCATTACATGGGGTTTGCGATGTGTGAACCTTACAGGTCCATCGCTTTACTTTAGGGCACCTGAGTGATTGAACCACAAAATGCTAACAAAGGTGACAACTTTACAACATTTGGGAAATGTTTCAAGCACAACTGCACACTTATCTGTTCAGACTAGCAATACAGTAATGCAAATAGCAAATGTGGCTTTTCTAGGAGTGATAGCTAACACTCTTGCCTGCAGACCAAGTTTCATGAGGGTAATTGTGCTAACATTTAAACTTAACCTTTGCCACATTGTGTTATTCTAGGCCTTTTTTTTTCTTGAGCATCTTTTAAAAATGTTTATTGCATCATTAAGTGTTGCAGAACCCTCTTGACAAGCTTTACCAAGGCGGGGGTCTTGACCCTGTAAACTGTCTTGACCGAGTATTATTGTTTGACACCTTAGCGGGAGGTTTGTAGTCATGGCACTTCTGATGTATGTAGCAAACCCTGCCCCCCTCTTTATTGTCTTCCTGCTGAAGACCAGTCAGTCAGGTACAGCCATTAGCCTGCAGACACCTCAACAGTGAACAGTTGACACAGGTCATTTTTCTCACATGCTCTGCTTTGGACAGAGATAAATTATACAGGACGTTTGCCCCTGCAGGTGTTGGCTTTTAATTAGCCCACAACCATATAATTAGAGCATTGTTTAAAATTTGCTGGCTGTGGAAGCAAGTGACGAGAAGCGACCAACATCAGACAGGTCTACAGTGCAACACCCCCACCTCCCTCCCTCCCGCCCCTCCCTCCTTCCCCAAATGTGCTTAGCAGCTGTTTCTGTGGAAATCACAGGAGAGCCTCCATGGAAAAAGGACTTGAGCCAGCTGGGTGGAGGGAGCAGTGGGAGGATTTTTTTCCACTGTCTGTGTTACATGCAGTTTTTTTTTTTTTTTTGGTTTAGTAACCCTCCTCTTTTTGGAGTGTTCAGAACATTGCATGCCGTGGCAAGTTTCAGGAGTTTCAAACAAAATAGACCCCGCCAAGGAGACTCAGATAAACAGCTCCCAGGAGTTGTTTATGCTATGCTGTGCTATGTATGCTAATGTGGGCTATTGACGTTGCTCACATTGTCAAATTGGAAAAACATTTCCAAAAGGTGGAAAAACGGCAGTGGTCAGTCTGTCATCCCTGCTTTTTTCTGTGAATGGCTTAATTTTCAAGTCAAAACAGCAGGAAGTTATAGACTTGGACGACTTAAAATAACTAGGATAAAGTAAACCTAAATACATGTTCATGGATTTTAGTGTATTTATATCGTTGTGTATTTTATATTGGTCAGGGTAAAAATACAGTGGAATAGTTGGACCTCCATAATTTGTGCAGTGGGGTTTTCTTTGTAAGAGATGTGTTTTGCAGTCTTTGGTTTCATAGTTTCTGGTGCCTATCGACTCTATAAACATGCTAATCTCATGCCCTTTCCAGAGCGGCTCTACTGGGATTCCAAGCTGCACATCCCCACAGCCGACTTCCACGAGGTCCTCCATGATGATAAGGCAGCTCTTGCCTGGCTCTCAGCGCTTCGCCGCGTTGGCATCGTCTACTTGAAGGGGGCTCCTCTGGAGCAAGGCCAGGTGTTCAGGTTGAGCGAGCGGATTGGCTATCTGAGACTTACGTTCTACGGGTGAGATGCTGTGACATTTGTCCATTTTTCTTTTCTTTCCATTCTCATCCCAGCCCCTCTTTTGATATATAATAGCGGCCTAAATTGAGAATCACTACATTTTCCACTGCTCATAACCAGAGTGAAACCCCAGGACTGTATTTATAAGTTAAATACAGAGATCAGCCAGATGTTGTGATGAAGAAATCATTGCTCTCAGTGGTGCAATTTGACTCTTGCCAAAGTTTCATAGACATACTATTATATAAAGCGTCTGCTGACCTTTAAATCGCTATAGGATTGAGGAGTATTTATCAAGAGATAGGAAAATCAACTTAAAAACATCCCAGCATTTCTAGAACAGAGGGATTACCTGGTTCTCTCAGTTGAAACAGAGCTTTTACCGAGCGCTTCATGCCACGAGATGATGTCATCCTGTTGGAAGCTAAACACTGCAGAACAAAGCCTGAGCCTTGTCACTGAAAACCCGTAACTGTTTTACAACTAGGGGAAGAAATGCATCTGGACGCGGCACCAGGAGCAGAATCTGAAAACGAACTTTTTCAGGAGAAAACTCTTTGTGCTGCATCTTAATGAACTAACGATTTACTTTACAATATACAGAGTAAGCACTTGTCTAAACCCACCCAGATTCCTCTGGGGATTCGTAAAGTTCATCTTATCTTATCACTCTTTACAGCCTAATCTTTGTAGCTCATCTACAAATATTAAGCCAAGAAATCAATCCCCCCCCTCTCCAGGCACACGTGGCAGGTCCAGGACAAGTTCATGGCCAACAATGTAGCCTATACTGCAGGGAATCTTGCTCTCCATACAGACTATCCAGCATTGCACAACCCACCTGGGGTGAGTATTTCTCACTCTTAAAGCCTAATGATAAGTTCATGGCCAACAATGTAGCCTATACTGCAGGGAATCTTGCTCTCCATACAGACTATCCGGCATTGCACAACCCACCTGGGGTGAGTATTTCTCACTCTTAAAGCCTAATGATAACCGGTTCAGTAATTTATAAACATTACATCCTCCTTTGGAATGGTTAATTGGCAATCCACTTCAATTGCTGAAGGGTAATGCTTGGGCTCAGTGTTGTATAACAAGCACATGCTGGCCTCTTGTAGGTGCAGTTTCTGCACTGTCTGTGCCAGGCCCAAGAAGGCGGGGAGAGTGAAGTGGTGGATGGCTTCCATATGGCGGAGTTGCTGCGCAGAGAAGACCCTGAGGCCTTCCGGACCCTCACCAGTGTCCAGGTGGACTTCACTGACATGGGGACGGACTACTGTGACTTCATGGTACAGTCCAAGAACCACATCATCGAGTAAGTGGAGCTCACATCTACTCAGTGTGAGCGTGGATAAAAGCAGATGCACCATGGAAGCAGCTGGTTTTCATATACACAGGGGCATAAGTAAGCTACAACATCCACATTCTCTGTAGGTTAATGAATAGAACATTCAGAAGTGCATTTCTAGAATGCAAATGCCAACAAAAATGTATGCAGTAGCACAACTTGAGCATAAACAATGAAGTGAAGACTGCCATCTGCTGTTCAGACCGTGTACCGAGTTCCACACGGGCATGAAAGGGTTATGCTAAGGTTAATTAAGGTTTTCAAATAGCAAGCAATATGATTTAGCACAATTTATATAGACCACTATATGAAATAAAACAAAGCTACGTATAAGAAATCAGGGGTTGCTATGAATCATTGTGTGTGTGCTTAACTCACCTTGGGTTAACGGTCTCGCCAACAGTCTGGACTCCAAGCATCAAGTGGCAAGGATCAATTTCAACAACGCCACCAGAGATTCTGTGCTGGATGTCCCTTTACAACAGGTTCAGCCTTTCTACAGAGCCCTCAAGGCCTATGTAGACCTCATGAACCGGCCAGAGAATATGGTCAGGTACTTAATGAAACCAGGTGAGTTTGCACCCCCTCTCTTCTATTGTTAAGTGCTTACCTTTTTTAAATATCACTATAGCCATGTGGGCTGAAGTACCAGATCACCACAGACAAGGTTAAACTACTATATCAGAAATAAAGCGCGTATTCATGGACAAGGTTGTCCCTGCACTTCAGTTTTAAGGCACTGGCACACTGGTTGGTTAATTAGATAGCACATATTTAGCATAGCAAGCATTTCTGGAGTTCTCTAAACAACCATCACTTCAAATGTAAGCTCACCTCTCTAACAACTGACTTGCTGCTGTTCCCCTTTCAGGGGACTTGGTGACCTTTGATAACCACCGGCTGCTCCACGGGAGGAAGAGCTACTTGAGCTCCTCAGACAAGTTACGACACCTGGAGGGAGCCTACCTGGACTGGGACGAAGTCATGTCTCGCTTGCGGATACTCCGCAAATCTGTCCATGGAGAAAAATAGGCTGGCTGTGCACTTTTAAAGTCAAATGTGACTTAAAATCTTAATGATAAAAGGTGGCTTTACTTGTTGGGTTTTGCTAAATGTTTGACTATGACAGTGGGCAAAGTGCAAAATTATTGAGGGAAAAAAATTACATTGTAAATGAGGCTGAGAAAATACTTCATCAGTTAGGGTGGAACATAATCAAATTTATAATATAAATGTAATCTATATCAGATTAGAACCTAGTGTCAAAGATTACTTATATTTTTACAAGAAATGACACAGAGGCCTAATAAAATAAGACTTGTATATTTAACATTACGGTTTAGACTGTTAGACAGTTATAGTGACAAACGAGCATGTATTTTTAATGGGTCCTCTTTCTGTTAATATATCTTTTTTTTAATATATCTTTCTGCATACCTGAGTATATTTCTAAATTATTATGCAATGCAGTGCAGTCCATTTACTAAGTTAGGCCCACACTACATTGCATTTCCCTGTTGCAATAAACCTGCAACCAATTGTAACCCCGATTTTATGTTTGAGGCCTTAGTGTGTTAAGGGAATTCCAGCCGGTAACATCCCTCTCTAGAGTCCTGTGACGTGCACATGCCTGCGCAGTGACAAACGAAGTGAATTACGGCTCAATCTCACACCAAAACATGAAAATAAATCAATGGCCTGGGGTATGTTTACAGAGTTATAGACTTTAAAGTTTTAAATGATATGTTTTTGGTTTTTTTTCCAATGGCCCTTTTGTTTCATTATAATCTATGGCTTCAGACAGTGGAGATCGCCAGATCTAAAAAATGTATTACATTTTGGTCAGAAATGATTACCACAGTTGGACGAGAAGGAGAAATTCACGTTTTAAAGGGACATACCTCAATTTGTGTCTGTATTACTATTTTAGTAGCTGATCAATGAAAGCAAATTAAAGTTCTAGTTTTGCACAAGAAATTGATCATTATGCTATGTACGTTTTCTGAACTAGAGAATATTTTCTGGTAAAAGCAAGTCTTTTAGTGATCCAGTGTAAGAAATTGTGTAATTCTTTTCCTTGATGTATTGCACAGAATCTATATATATCGTGAGGGTTTCATGCAAAAGTCTTGTCCGTTGCGTTTTTCAGTTTTAATTAGATAATTGCTAACAATGTTGGTTGCCTGTATCATTGGTGCATATTGAATGCTTACAGCTAAAAACATGGCATCTAAAAACGTGGCATACTAAATTAAAATGTTACTAAATCCTTTCCCAAAAATGTAAATGCAGTTACAACTGCATTTAGATTAAAGAACATTTTACTTTATGTAGATTGCCAGGACAGAGGCACTGATCAAACGTGAATGGGTTTTCTCCTCAAACCATTCCACTGTCATAAAACTTAATGAAATGTTAAGAATTCTACTTTGTTTTTTTGGGGGGACAGAAGATGCTTAGAGTGTATTTAAAAAGGCCTGTTTTTATGTTTTTTTTAAGGAAATAGATGGCAGCAGGTGCTGTTCCTTAAGACTGTATATTCTTTTATTTATATAGTTGTTATTCAGCATTTTGAAAAAACAAACTCCCCCCACCCTCCGTTATTAAATTGATCTTCATAAGTAGCCTTTTTAGATGCCAAATGTATGCTAACCTTGTTTACCAGTTCCCTACCATTGTACACAAGGAACAGTAGAGGTTAATGCCCTTTGTCTGGCAGGACAGATTTTTGGCTTGCAGTTGTGAGTTGGGGTGTGTACGTTTTGGGTAGAAGATGAATGGTCATCACAGTTTGAATGGATTTTTAAGGGACTTCTGTAGTGAGAACATTGCAAGAACTGTTATTCGTTTAACAGAAGTAATGCAATTATGTTCACATCTCACATGCAGCCTTGTTCCAAAATATCATCCTACGCTTGTCATATCTGATTCACAGATAAGATTTATACCCTCAAAGTGTGTGCATTAACAAACATTAAAGTCTTATCTAGAAGGACTTAGAAATGTCTTGTGACCAGATTTAGATTTACCAAACAGAACCTGGTGTATTGGTGACAAATATGTCCCTTACTTTCAATTCTGCAATGCAACTCAAAAATGCAAACCTTATTTTGTAAAACCTGTATTGGCATTTGAGCTTGTATAATTGTACTATCCCTATATTTCTACAATAAACATTAAAAGCCTAGCTCCTTGTTTTCTTGCATTGTTTCTTCATACACAAGTATTCGCCAAAAAGCAAAGACAACCATTCCATTAGGGACAACTTTATTAGGATATTGCCAAAGCTGTACATATTCTATAAATACTTTTTTTACTGAAATACACCTGACATTTCATTTCAGTTATTCCCTGTTTACAGCAGCAGACGAGGACAATAACGGGGATGGGCAATGCCGTTTCGAAATGTTCTCAAACTCAAGATGGACGAGCTAAATACCACTTGAAATAATGGAGAAGCTTTTAATCTGTTTTCTATTTACACCTTGTATGGGGTCCTTATGGATGCAATGTTTTAAATAGCAACTTGTGGTTAGCCTTCAGACATTTCAATGTCTAAATAATATAATCAATGCAAAATAAATTATTTTTTCTATAGCTGTATTGTATTATATTGCTGATGTGGAGAATCAATTCAGTACATGTATGCAGACTCGCACACAAATCCCCACACACACACTGAAAGTTAATGAGACTGCAACAAGACCAGATTCAACAGTTACAGTATCTACTACTACAGTACAGAAACGACATTAAGACTTGATCTATCTCCTCATGGACAAAACCACGACAGCAGTACGCGTACATCTCTATAAGACAAACTCCAAAACATTGTCATGTCACCCACAAGTCATCACATTCACTGCAACCAATATGTACTGTAGAAAAATTTAATTCTTTCTTACATTCCTCACTCTTGTTGCCAGTAACTTGTAAAACATGGCTCTGGCAATGGCTAACTACCAAGTATTGCACATCTAGTGAACAAACCACAGTTTGTAACATTTTTTTCCAAAGAAACGTACATCATATTATATACTGTAATATATTACTATATTATAATATATAATATTTATCATCTTTATATTAACATGCACCTGAATACAGCAGACCACAGACAAGAAATTTTACAGTAGATCTAGAACAGTTATTAAGCCGTACAGGGTAAGCTAGGGCAAGAACATATCTTAGACCACTCACAGTATTTGGGCATTCAAACAATGAAACCTTATTAAAAAGCGTCGACATGCAGTGCTCTGACACAGTACAGAGTAGCATTTTAACCTTGTGATATTCTGCACTAGAAGAGGCTCTAAATGGTTCAGCACGCACAACATGGACACTGGAATCTTAAAAGTTGCCCGTGGCTTAAATTCACACGTACGCTTGGGGAAGGGGGGGGGGGTTTAGCAGTGGATCTCAAGGCTGTGCATGGGACCTGCATGCACTTTAAGCCTTGTGACCATCCTTTGCACCTTCAAAGCTGCCAAACTGGTTCCTTCCACATTAAGGAGCAGGCCGACATATACTGTTAGCTGTGGCTATTATACAACACTGCCGATGAGGGGCTGAAAATATGTACAAGGAACCACGAATGAGATCGAAGAGATCTACACTCCAGTGTCTAGGCTTCACATACAGGGTAAAACAGGCAAACGGTGTGTGCTTAGAACTAAAGTGGGATTGTCAGAAGTCTAAAAATCACAGAACTGAGATGCCATTGCGAAAAAAGAGGCACACGGGACCGGAGATAGAGACGAAAAGGGGGCATTGACTAGCTGGGAAGGGGTCTTGGTGACAGGAGCCTGGGCTTGACCTCCGCCTCCTTCCCCTTCACTGCAGCCACGTAAGAGAAAAGGCATAGGACGGAGTAACAGATCTGATGTGCCTGGAAATGAAAGAAACAAATAACCATGAGGTGAGGGGCTATTTTAATAATAAGAAAACGGCCATCTGCATTGTGAACGTCTTGGGTAACATGTATCATTAGTAATTAAGAGACATTGTTGTTTAATTACGCTTGGCCAACAAAATAGGATTCAATTTGTTTCTGAGCAACAGATTGAATCCTGGAGGAACACATTTCCTGAATGAAAGCTAGCTAGCTATTTCATGTATCATAGCCGACACATTTATCTACACGTTTCCATTGATCATGCAGCCAAAAAAATGTGATGCCGATTGTCACTTACATATCCGTCATGAAAAACAGCGTCCGAACATTACTATAAACTCTCGCAACATGGGAGCTGCCATGGTGCAAACTAAGCTGCAACACAGAAGTCTGATGTCTCGAGCCTGCCTGCATAAGTCACTTCATTGTGCTTATAGTCTAATACTGCCCTCTAGTGGGTCAAATAAACCCATGTCATTGTACACTGTCCATATTAAAAGTAGAAGATAGAGCTGTTTATTGCAGAATATTCTATCAACACACCTGTAAAGCGGAGTAATAGCAAAGTGCCCCAGTGCTGTTATCATGAAATATCAGCACTGGAATAAACTTGAATAAAAATTAAAAAAACTGTATTGATGTAGATATTGAAATTGCAGCCTTAGTTTTCAACCTATCATGATTTTTTTATTTTATTTATTTATTTATTTATTTATTTTTTAAAGGAAAATTGAATCTGAGCATACCTTAAAAATGGGGTCTTCCATGCATTTCAAACAGAACAAACTGTCAACATTTCTCAGGCACACTTCTGGTGTGCCCTTCTGGTGGGTATTGCATGCCCTGGCATAGAGAAACAGTACTCACCATGGGGGTCTTGTACTTGTGGATCACCACTTCTTTAGTTTCAGGAACTATGCCGATGCAAGAGACAAAACAAAAAATTCAAAGGGAGTAGGAACCTCATCGAGTTAAAGTTTGAGAGCTAAAGGTTGCAGAGGGGGGTGTATGTCATTGACTTTCTGATGACAAGGTAAAAGTGAACTGTGAGACAAGAGAGTCCTCTACAACAGTAGGAATTACATTCAATGTTTAGTGCCGTCTTTGGAGAATTAAAGGTTAGCTTGTTTAGTTTAAAGTTGCGAGTTCAGCCCCCTTCTTAGTTTTAAAACTTAGATCCCCTCTCTCTGTGGTACAAGAACTGTATACATGTCTTAGGGATGGTAAATATATATTGTATATATTGTATTGCCCATGGTAAATGTAGGCAAATCTGTTCATCTCACAGTAAATGTGTATGGCATTGGATATTCAGCAGTCACATGGCGTTGGTAATTAAAACACTCACTGTAAGCTGGCGTGAAACGTAATCATCTCTAACCTAATACACAATCATAACCCCTTAAAATCATCTCTAAACTACAGTAAGATTATACCTTAACATAACCATTTCTATCTCCCTAGAATGACGAGATATATTGTCCCCGGCTGGTTGCTTGCATATTTTTTGGGGGTTAGTGCAATGAATATAATAGAACAATCAACATGAGGCATTATGGGTAAGGAGGACAATTGTGGCCCACAAAAAGGAAAAAATATTTAAAAACACAAATGACTTGAAAATACACAGATCGCACACACACATATCAGATTGAAGAGAACACCAATAAATAAAAGTGTGTAGGGAGACTCTACGCTTCCCCATGAAGAACTCAAACCTTTAAGACACCATGAAAAGGCAGCTTAAAAGAGGCCAAAGACCTCTGACCACAGACCATGCTACCGTCAAATAAGACAGGTTGACTTTTCATTAGTAACCGTGAACCCACAGCGTGAATGTCATAAATGGCAGACATGTGACCAGGCGAGCGTATTAAACCATGTTAAACCCCTCTCCTCCCCCAAACAGTCCACTTGCTGGGCTACCAAGGCTGGACCGTTGAAGGATGAATAACAAATGAAATGAGCTCTGGAATGATTTTCAAGCGGAAAAAGGGGTGATAAGTGTCGCAGAGAAAAAGATCCCAGCCACATGTGTTAAAAACAAAAAAGAATAGTTTGTAATAAGTTATGAAAGCACAAACTGAAGGGTACATTCTGTAGAAAGCTATTTGAATAAGATAGGAGAAAGGTGACAACACTTTACCTGCTGGAGAATGAAGGTTTTCATAGTGGCAAAGATGAGGGCAACATTACAAAAGCAGCACATAGACACGGCAGTAACCCAGCCCAGCACTTAGCTTTAAGGGCCGGACTCTCAGGGGTTCCCTAACAGAACCTACACATTGCCATAGGCCATCATTTCTTTCCTAACAATCTAACATCGAGTGGCTCATTCACCAGCACTTCAGTGTGGTTTCATTGCACACAGAGGACACATACTCATAACTATTTATGTATTGTTTATCTGTTTTCCCTGCCTCTCTCCCTCAGGCTATGTGGTCTGACTTCAGACAACTAGACCAGACCTCACAAACAACCTCAGCTTCTTAGGGAATTAAAATAACAGAAACGGGCAAATTAATGATTCCTGTGCCACAAGAAATGGGCAAATTAATGATTCCTGTGCCACATGTTTCTTTTAAATGTGACAAAAACTGCTACATGCCTGCCTATTCTCAAATTTGTTTTTGTAAACACACGGATTCTTCCATTTTTTTTGCCCCTAGTAACAAAAGGCTACACCGCAATACAAAGAAATAAAACTATGCAAAGTACATCAAATAGCTACGGTCAACCATCTTATATTTCCTTAGAGATAAATGCATGATCTAATTAACTGAATATATTGCTAAATATTAGCTCTTGCCAATATATCTGCCACAAAGCTGAGTTACTGCCGTGCCGAGTACAGACCTATAATCAATAGATTGGGTAATTACCAAATTCCTCCAGGACAAAGACTCCCTTCACTGTATTGCACTTTTTAATGTGACTCAGCTCTATGAAAACCTAAAAACAAACAAGACAAACAAAACAAGACAGAACATCGTTAACTCAACAACACTGGATGAAATTAAACATTTCACATTTAAATTAGCCAAGTGAAATAGTTTTCTATTTAGTGTGAAAGGTGAAATAAAAAGGACTGCACATGGAATGCAAGCTTTTAAAGCTAAAAAACAAACAAAAAGCACACTATGGGAAGTTTCCATGATGAAACGCATACATGGGCAGGGTTAAATGGACAGAAATATATTGTAAAACCTGCGCAAATGTACCATTAAATTATTTCAAAAGTATTTTAATCAGCCATATTGGTAACTTTAACAACAAATACAAAAATTCTAAGTGATATGCAGTATGGCCCATATGTTGCATACATGGAATTTCCATATAAGAAACAGACAAAACACAAAAATAAGACTCGCCATACAGCTGTAACACTCAAAAGAAAAAGAAAAAAGGGGGAAAAGAACCCAATAAAATGTAACTGCTAATAAGCAAACACAGCAGAGGTTGTGTACCTTCCGCTCCTTGCAGGGGGAGAGAGCATGGGAGAGAAATGGTTTGGATTATTATCGGACAGAAGAGCACAAACACTCAGCGACACTCGAGGGCACTGTGCTATCCACACCAGCCTCGTACGGACTTAAACAATGAATGTAATTACAGGTATGAAAACCCAGCACAAGATGTCCCCGCCCCCCCCCGAGAGGAATAGAGGTTTGACCAGGGTCTTGAAAAGCTGGATTCACCTGAGTTTTCCTGGATTTTACACATCTCAGCCCCCTTTTCCCCAGTGCCCTCCATGCCTCCTCCTCCAGCAACAAGGGCTGGCACCAACGTCCCTTTCTCACACAGCAGACAACATGAGGCTGTCCCTGGCCCACAGGAACCTTCACTACAGATGGGTATTAAGAGATACCAGAAACCACCCAAGGCTACCTACCCCTGCAAAGCCTGAATGATTCAACCATGCATCTGTCCATAAGGACAGCATCATAAATGATTTAAGCTATCCAATGCAATAAAGAGCAGTTATATCATTGTCAGTTATGTGCTGTTATACAAGAAGCCTAGCTTTTAGGTCATTTGAGGTCAGCATAAATAGAAAATAGAAAGTGCTGGTGAAGCACCTCTACATGTACAGACAAACATCTAAACTGTGTCAAGGACGGTCAGAGATAGCGGAAGCAGCAGGAAAGGCTGGGCAATAATAAAGGAAAAGACCAAATAAAAAAATCAACCTACAGTAACAGCACCCTCTACAGGTTTAACACATAATTGCAATTGGTTTCTCTGACAGCATTTCTTTTATATGTCAAGTAGTAATATCACATACAAGGGAAAGAAAAAAAAAACTCATACTTTCCATACAATAACATGCGTTCAACCTGTAGAGAATGCTGTTCCTGCAGCTTGATTACTCTTTAATGCTACAGCTGGCTGGCTGTAGCAATACCTTTGAGATATTAGTCTGCAAATGGAGGATGGTTCATGAGAAATGTGGAACTGAATTACTTCCGATGCACAAGCTAAATTAATGAATGTGTTCTAAGGTCCAAACCTAAAAATGACAGTTGCTATAAAAAAAAGAAGCCAATTATTAATGAAAAGTCTTTACTCAGCTTACCGCTGATGCATAGTATACACAAACCCCTCTCTAAAATGTTTTTATCCCATAGACATCAACACAGTGTTTAGGCACCATGATGAACAGAAATGTGTGTAAAAAAATAAGTCCTAAAATGTCTTGAAACACACACAAACATACTACACACACACGAATAATGAAACGGATCGACGCAAATCATAAAAGCAAAAGCACAAAAAAAGTAGCTCTTCCTCCAATATTCCGGCCGAGAAAAGAATATCTTGAAATCCACTAGAAAATCAAATTAGTCTATTCTGTCCACTTTTACTCTGAGGTGTAAACTGGCTATGAGGACATTAGAGGAAGAGAACCACAAGATGAAAGGAAGTCATACAGAAACAAATGGGAAGACAAGCAGGAGGCGGGCGGGTGGATGTGTAGAAACAGTGTAGAGTCAGATAGGATGTTATCATGCCCCTGAGGTGTGTGTGTGTGTGTGATACTGGCCCTCCTACCTGGCTGTGCATGAATTTCAGGTTGATGCCCTCCAGCGTGACTTGGAGAAGTCCCCCTTCACCAGTTTTCATGTCCTGGACTGGGAATTCTCCTCCCAACTCTGGACCTACAGTGAGAGTATGGGACATACATGGGTCAGTATCTAGTGGGGGAGTTCGGGGTTATGGTCTTTGACATGTGGTTTACTACACAATGTAGATCAACTATAGCCACTTATTTATATATACACATATATACATTCTATAAAAAGGTATACAACATAGGTGGAGGCTTTGCAGCTCTTTGTATTACATTTTTCTCACCATTATTGAGTCTGCAAATGTGTATGTATGTATTTTGTCAACATTTGCTTTGATTTGTTATACATCATACAATGAATGTTTTTTAGGAGCGTTTAATTGGAGAATACGGTCTACAGGGTGTAATTTATTTCCACGTGAAATGCCCAAGCAACATTTAGCCTTCACTCAACCAAATATACTGACATACATACATAATACTTGAACACACAATGTCATTTTTAGAATCGCTAGATTTAAGTAGCAAGCCAATTGGATCTTTGGGGTCTCAAATGTTTTGTCTCCAAACTGGAGTAACATGTATAAATTAAATTATAGTGTACATTAAATTAAGTTATATTCATTCAAAAAAATGCTAACAGTAAGCAGAT
The DNA here is from genome assembly GCA_025447815.1 of Percopsis transmontana. Lineage (NCBI taxonomy): Eukaryota > Metazoa > Chordata > Actinopteri > Percopsiformes > Percopsidae > Percopsis > Percopsis transmontana. The sequence goes on from JAOEHI010000018.1 coordinate 850,773, forward strand.
GTTTTGATTTATCACTAAATATCAGACAGACAGACAGACAACAGCCACACGTGTTGACATTTCTGTTAAGGCAAGGCATAAAAAAGAAAAAGGTTGAGCCGACGTCTTAGATGTTGGTATAACAAAATCCCAGACAAACTCCCACTATACCTGGCTTGATGCTCTGCTGTCTAGCGGCAGCTCGCTCCATACTATCCTTCACGCAGTAGTAGAGCTCGCGACACTACAACACAAAGGTAGTCACATAAACAAATGATCTCCAGCAGATAGAAACCCTGGGATTCCTAACCACACAAAGGCACACCTTTTTGGTGTAGAACTTGTTGAGCTGGGTTTCCTGGCCATTGCGTCTCCAGAGGCACAGAACCTTGGTTTTGGGGCAGTAGGTCATGTTGATAAGCTTCTCGTACCACCAGCGCTCATAAACGGTGCCAATGTTGCTGCGCAGCACAATGCAGTCATCACACACCTGAGGCAAGAGGAGCATTTTTAGAATTAACAACAAAAGGTGATCCACACGTTCTTGAAGCTTCTGATAACTAAGCCCAATTCGGACGGGATTCATTTTAAATGGGGAGATGGAGTAATGTCATTTTACCACAGGACGTCTCTAATTTTTATGGTTGATTCGAAAGAAATCTTAATATAAATGACAGAGATGGGAGTGCCTACTTGATTTAAGCACTGCCATCACCAGCTCACATCTAGAAAACTTGGTGCCAGTGGGATAAAAAAAAAACATAACTGGACAAGGGCTACAACTTTATGCCTAATTTTAGTTTGGAGCGAACTTCCCTTTATAAAACAATTCGAACAAATGGTACATTCCTCTATACATTAGAAAAACCTTGAAAACTCCTTTTCCTCAGGATATGACGGAATATTTACACGTCTATTCGCACGGGATTAATGAGGTTATTTCTATGGCTCATTTTACAGAAGGTAAAATGAGCCAGACATGGGAATGCACAGTCCGTAAAAATTACTGAAATTACGCATTCAGACGGGACTAAAACCACTGAGAAACTCTGGTAATAATTACATTACCCCACCTCCCCTTGCAAAACTAATCCTGTCTGAATAGGGCTTTAGATGGGTTTAGAGGTGTTTATTTCTTAAAGACCAAGATAATACCTCCATGAAGAAGATGTCGCCCGTGGTATCAGTGCCGGCATGGACGACAAACGTTTGCTTCTTGATGTGGCGGCTCCCACTGGGCCTGATTGACAGCTCACGGCCATTCTGTAAATGGGTATGTTTACCTTATTTTACAAGTTTTGAAAAGGGATGCACAATAGCATGTTCTAATTGACTAATTAGGCAATTGCTAGGTCAAATAAAGAAATGAGATAAACACAATGAAGGACGGTTGGACTAGACGCATACCATGTGGGCCAGTTTGTCCAGTATCTCATTGATCTCTTGGCTGTGGCTGAGGCCAATGTGGGACTTCCCCATAAGCCGCCTCACTTTCTTCCGAACGTCATTTTTTGTCACCTGAATAAACAAGAGAGCGTGATTAGTGAGGCGACTAAAGCGCGGCTCAGCAGGAGAGAAGGGGGGAAAATGTCTACGCCTACTTTCATCATTAGCATGAAGGCGATCATGTTATGCAACAGGGTAGCCAGCAGCCTGTCCTCATCGTCCTCCAGACGTTTGCGGTCATGCTCTCCTAGTGACAAGTATCTGTAAACACAACATATAACACTTAGTTCGTTTTCGGCTGTTTATAAAAAGGCCCAATAGACTGAACTGTGTAGCTAAAAAGAGCCCATTGATGTGTACCCATCCATCCATCCATTCATCCAGTGTGTGTGTGTGTGTGTGTGTGTGTGTGTGTGTGTATATATATATACATACATACATACATACATACATACACACATCGCACATTTCATTGGATTGTAGATACGCACATTAATTTTTTAGTGCATGTCATTTTTTGGTCTTAAACATTGCCTAGTTCACCTTTATGTACAGCTTGCAGAAAGAGTCATTTGAAAATAGAGTAACAGACAAACGCGCTAAGGTTTAACCTTTCAATCATCTCCTGAGGCCCCTGGTCCATCCCCATGCCCTCTCGCTCCAGCATGACCGCATCCAAGTAGGCATCCTCCCAGAACTGCACCTGGTCCCACAGTGTGGAGCGCTCCTTGCCTGGAGACATTACACACACACACACACAAAGCCTGCTGTGACTGAATGTACAGCGACCAGCAGTTACATACATTCACTCAAACACAACATGCAATTACAATCACTCAAACTTACACTGAGACAAAATAATTTGGGTCATTTTAGTATTTCGGCCACATGTCAAGATTTCTCAGTAAAACCAGTGGAAAAAAAATACAGTCTTTATTTCAGAGTAATTTCAGAGCAAACACTAGTACTGGATTGAGTGAGAGGTGGAAGAGGTGGAATAATGCCAACACAGACCAGAAAGCACATATGAACACAGACCACAGGCTAAGCATCTAGCCCAGGTGTATCAACAGAAGCATCCCATACACATGACAGAGAAGGCAAAGGTGAAAGGTTAGCCCTACTTAGAGAGAAGGTTTCCATGGCAGCGTCCTCTAGCTGATCCCAAACGGAGCTCTTATCGCGCCCTGGAAGTGATTCCCCCGGAAGAGCAGCGGGGGAGAGAGGAGGAGTAGTAAAAGCGGAAGGCGGGTTAGCCGAAAAGGTTAGTAGGTTAATAAAGAAAAAACAAAAGCAACAAGGAACAAGGTTGAGAAAGACCACAGCATGGCGACACGAGCCAGGACAAACATTTACTCACCCCTTACATAATGACCGCTTGCCAACCAGGATTACAACAACATGTATCGATAACATTATTTCAATAAGCACAACGTGGTAGGTGAGCATTTCATCTGGTCTTCAATGTGTGGTAGTGGTGGTACAGTTGTGGAAAGACATTTTAGCTATATGCAGAGGGCAGACCGTACCCAACAGGCCTTCACAAAGGTAGATCCTCATACTGATGTCCTCCATGGGCTGGGCAGGTGGACCCTTGGCCGCCACTGACACAGGTTCTTTGATCCCTGGTTTGAGCTTGTGGGTCTTTCCCTGAGGAATGAGACCACAATGTTACTTCTAATCTTTCAACCTTCACAAAATAAATAAATAAAAATGTAATGTGTATTCACTTAAAAGGGACACTTCTCAATTTATGTTTAGACTAAACCTAACCGGACCAAAACCTTGTGGTTGAAACCAGTATTAAAAAAATGCGACACCTCTCTACTCCTTCCCAAAAAGCTCTCATAGGCTCACACCATTCTCTACCCCTGCCCCTACCACTGCTTTTGTGGACCGCTGGGTTCCAAACATCAACAGTCAGCTGGGACAGACATTTGGGCCTCTGGGGGCACTACACCGCAATAGGAGTAGACCTTCCAAGGTCCACTTCCTTTTAGAGCAAATAAATGGTTAACTTACAAACACTGAGCTGGTTGCTGGATTGGTCTCAATCTCGCTGTCGGACAGAGTGCCTCTAGACAGGTTCAGATGAGCAGCAGCTCTGCCGCCCAGTCCATCTCCTACTGTGCTGCTCAGGTCACTGTCTGCACCAAGGGTCTCACCAGAGCTATTGCTTATCTAACAACAGCATAAGAAAGCTATTGGATTATTATAGAAAGATACATTTACATTACAACTGGTCATGCACTGCACATGCCGAAATGATTTCATTTTTTAGACGGACACGTCTAAACAACTGCCGGATTGTATACAATTGCAAATATAAAAACAGTTAGAAGATGATAAATAATTATAGGAGCACAAAAATCCTGTGAAACCAGCAATCCCCAATTCTACCTTATATATTGTTACTATATGATCAAATATTACGGAGAACAAACAGGAATGAAAATACTGCGAGACAGAAATGTACAGATTACAGCAGCTAGGAGAATAGGCTGCTAAATTCACTGTAGTCAAATGTAGAATGGGGATAAAAGGCATCCTCTCTGTGTTGGCTGTGCCCTACCACTGTGCTAGCCTCCGAGTCTTGGCTGGTGCTCCTGGTCAGGATCGGTGGCTCAAAACTTGTCACAGACTCGGTGTCACTCTTCTGCAAAACAGAATAAAAGGTTGCACCGTAAAGTTTAGCGGGAAAGTACTCAACTCAAAAGTGCAAGGAGAACAAATTGATTGTGATGAACAGTGGCGATGGATGCATTATTAAATAAATCCACCGTATGGATTGGAAACAGTGGAGAACACACCTGAGATCCAGAGGCAACACTGAGGCCACTGTCGGCACTGATCTGAGACTTCTTCTCCTCCGTGTCGGCCACCTCCGGGCGCTGATGCTTTGCTCCGTCTGACCCTGTTGGACAGAGGCGTCATCAGCATGCTGGCATGAGCGTCTGAACGCTGCCCATACTGCACGTCGCAGCAGTCAAAACCACCAGTTTAGCAACACCAATGTCTGTTTTAAATGCCAAAGCTGTATCCAAACACTACTTTAAACTATTGAAACTATTGAAAAAGCAAAGCATTCAATAATAATAATAGAATCAACAGTTTTACAGAAGTAAGGCTCTTACAAAAATCTTCTAGCAACATTTAAAAATATTGCTGGAAGAGTTGTTTTTTTTTTTTTAAATCTAGCAACAATAAATGATTGCTAGATAAAATAAAATAAATCTAAATTCAAATAGGCAAGAAAACGTTTATGTCTGTATAATTTATATACTCCCAGGTGCATTATTAGAGCACTTATATTAGCAATTGATATTCTCAAACTCTCATCTCAGAGAGAGACAGGCAGAATGTGAAAAATTGAGAAATACATTTAAAATGATAAAAACTGTGAGTGTGCGACAAAAAATCCGAGTCAATGCAAATGTTGCCCATGTTTCACAGGAAGACAAACAAACAGGCAGTTAGGCATGCAAGCAAAATTAACAATAAAGACATTAAGGAAACATTTTCTTATGCTTCTGTCACTTTGACATTTCACACATTAAACGATTCAATATACCAACTGATGCTCAAATCTGTTAATTGTTTTTTGCAAGCAGTTATAGTGAAACCTTTAGTACGTCAGCCAGCATATTACTGAATCAGACACCTGTTAAAGACCAGGACAGCTTTTCCTTGTAGATCATCTGGATAAATGGTATCGAAGGGAGGGCAAATGCTGCAAATGTTGGGAGAAACGCTAAGTACCTCTCCTCATCTTGCCTCGAAAGTGGAGGAAGAGAGAAACCTAACTTTGGGTCAAAGTCAAAGACCTCAGAAATGCATTCGAAGGCAGACTTCATTTTGAGGCAGTTTTGTCATCTTGTTTGACATTTCCTTTGCTTCTGAACTCATAGGCCTCATTCTGAGAAAAGCTACCATCTTCAAACTGCAGCTCCAAAAATGGCAAGGTAATAAGATTAGTTCTAATGTTCAGAAAGTAAATTAACTCTGAAATTAGATTTTTGCCTTAAATTCAGTGGTCATTTTAAAGCAAAATAATCATGACAAGAATGGTTAAGGTTTTGTGTATGGGATTTCACTAAGCATACATTTTCCAGCTATACTAAGAAGACATGCTTAGAACCTTGTATTCATAGATTTCATCCAAGGACACAAAAAATGTAAATCCTATTTTAAACAGATTAGTACTCTCTTATATAATCCATGTGACCACAATCTTAAGCTTGCACAATTTACATTGACACTTAAAGCTATTTCTTGAAAATGCTTTCTAATGCTTTTCCAACAGCGTTTTAAAGTAACGATCCTGGTATACGTATAAAAGCACTGGTCGATTTGAGGAAGTTTAGAAAAGTGGTGAAAACTTCAACAGCTGTCATTTAAGTAAAACTCCAATCTGTTTTTGTGTATGAAGAGTCTCTTACTCTGTGGTTTTTCCAAAGCTTTTTGCTTATCCTGGTGCTTGCTCCACAATTCTACCCAAGATGCATTGCAAGCAAGGAGAGAAAGACAGAGAGAGAGTCAGAGAGCTGGTTGAGAAGGCATGTATGGTGGATGAGCAGTAAAGAAATCATAACAAATGAAAATTAGGAAATCTGTAATTTACTAAATGAAGATGTTTTGCAATGTCTGCATGTAGCCGTGTCTCAATCAGAGCAAAATTAAAAAACAGGATATATCCTATGTTTGCCAAGTTGGATTCATCGGCAGTAACAGCTACTAAGGTAACATTACAACACATCCGAAGCTCTTGGACCACGGCTCTGGAGAACCGCTCCATGTTGTCAGAGAAAATGGACTCTGACCGCACAGCATCTGTCAGCTCTGGCTCTCCAGAACTACCGTGTGAGAGATGATTTGTACTCAAAAGAGCACGGAATGAGGAGGTGAGAGGCCAGCTAGCCAGCAAGTGGAATGGAGCAGTTGCAGAAGCAAGGATGCAGGTCTCAAGGCATTCTGTAGAATCGAAGGTGCATCTTCTCAAAGGGAGTGGGGTGAAGGTAGGAAAGGGAATCATGAGGGTGGTTGAATTAACAGGTCCCCTGTATACAGACCCATACTCATCACTGCTATGAGGGTCACTGGCAGCCAATAGAAAATTGCTGCAGCCCTAGGTGCTACAATTTGCCTCTTTAATGGGCCTGTTTACTGGGGAGTGATGCTTCCACCCTCCATGCTGGGAACAAAGGGGCTTCTGTTTTTACAGCCAGCCTCGAAGAAACCTGCAGTAAAGGCACAGACGAGCACCGATTCTTTATCTATTGCACAGACGTCCGGTCTCCCCCGCCCAGTACTGCAGATTTAGATAATCAAGTCGACAAAAAAAAAAGACATGCATTTAAGGTGCTAAAAGGCAAACAACCAAACTGCACAATCGGAAGAGGCCAACAGGGGTAGGGAGGTTCTAACAATCAAGGGAGAAAACAACAAACACAACCCAGGCATGAAGTCAGGCCAATATTCCAGACACTTCCGCTTTTCTCCAAAGGATAGCCTAGATTTGATTGAAAAAAATTGAAAACATTTTCCAATATAAAATGGAAGAGAATTGTATAGATATTCAAACGCCTAACTATAGAAATGCATGGTAATAGCAGCCACACTGGCAACGCTTGAAAAAAACTATTTGGAGAATGACCACTGTGTGTAAACCATCAGTCAGTCAAAGTGAATGGAACATTAGGGCAACCGCAGGAACACTTCTAGAAGGGAACGGAGCTTTCTGTAAGTGGATATGAGGTAAAAGGTAGGTGTTAAGGGTCACAAGCTGTTTAGGGCAGGGTGAGGGGTCTCACGGCGCACATGCAACAAGGGGTTTGGAGTGGTTGTACACACCAATCGAGGCAATAAAGTTTTCCTCATTCAGACTCCGGGTATCAAAATGGCGGGCTCCTCTGCCCGAGGTGTTGTGTGGCAACTGCAGATGGGGTACATTCAGCAGGCCTTGAGGTCTCGCATTCTCCATACGACCAGACGGACTCTCTTTACTCCCTGGGCTGCCGACACTGTCTGTGGGGCTTCGCTTACGTTTTTCTGGATCTAACAACCACCAAGTATAGAGCCAGAGAAAACATTCATTACAGTTAGAGAAAGGAAAATTAGGTAGAAAGTAGAAGCGTTTTAGGAACAGAGAGCAGAAACGGAAAAGCGATTGCGTTTTTTAAAGTCACCTAGTGAGATGTCCCATCGGTGAATCAAGTGCAAAGATATGGAAAATTAGTTCATATGCAGGTCCAATTTCATAATTTCTTTCACAACTCCTTTAAAAACATCCAAGAAGAACTAAAAAATTTTCAATTTAAAAATCACAGAATCCAAAACTCTATATAGTCTAAATAGGAATAGTTACTAAAGACAACATTTAAGAAGCTTTCTGAAAATTACCTTTGGTTTGATAATGGGTGCGTGCTATTTCCAGTAAGCTGAAGACACTGGCCATGCCTCCAAGTCCTGAATTAGTGTAAGAATGCTCCAGGCTGGACACTGTACATTTCAAGATGTCCAGCATACCCTTGTACACCTTTCTGCTCACCTCCTGGACAGATTGAAAATACAATACTTCATAATACTATCAAAAGAAATGTGACTGTACAATTAACTAAGAAAAACCTTTAGATAAAAATGATCATTATGGTCCAATGGATGCTCTAAGCCCACTCACTGTTTTATTTTGTATATATAGCTTATGGATCAATAAGTAATACTGCATTGCATGCATAAAAACAATAGTTTACGGAGGGTTTTTCCGCTCATAATTATAGGAAAATATAACCCCTAAATACGCTATACAACCCAGAATGTCAGCAAGTTAATTAAATGTCTGCAGAATTTACAGAACACATTTAACAGAAACACAGCATGGTTAATTTAATGACATTTCAGCAATGTGTAAAACATGTAATAAATGTGAACTGCTTTTGTTCTGTATTATAAATGTAAAATGTATGTTTTATACTTCAGGGTAAGCATGTTAATAGGCAATTTCATTTACCATCATTTTGTACCTTATTTTGCTGTGATTTTATGGTCTAGAATCTAAATTAATTGTATTTATTACTCAAATAAAGTCTACAAATTAATGTATTATAAAAATACCTTGTTAGTTGTCATTTTAATGGATATCAATCAATAATTTATCAGTCATGTAAAATCATCAGGGTCTTTCAATAGTTATGTGGCTGCCTTGGCACACTACAGACAGAAAAACAAGCCAAGCACTCTCACCACATCCCGTATAATCTCCTGCCTGGCGTCCTCCTCGGACTGGACCACTCTGTTGAGCTTACTCAGCACAAAGACACGGAGCTGCTCGTTCTCCAGAAGACGACGCACCTTCTTCATGTTCAGCCAGCCGACGCCCTGGCCGTCCAGAACACCCTGAACCACCTCCTTTAAGAACTGCTGGTTCTCACTGTGTGGCAAAGCACATCTGTTTCAGCCACAGTCAGCAGCGTACTACTTGCATAACCACAACCGAGAATCATTTAATGATACACCAGTAGAGCCACAAGACACAACCACAAAAGTTACAATTGTATTTTAATATTTAAGGGGGAAAAAAAGGAATATTGAACTTTTGGTTAAACCATTGAGGTCCAAGTCCTGACACTGATCGTTTGGCATTAAAGAACCCTTGTTCGCAGTACGCGTTGATCCGGCAAACTCAAAGGGCCACCCTCCTCCTCAACCTTCACTGACCTCCATTTGGCAAAAACACACTTGTGGCCAGGTCTACAAATCTGACAAATAGCTCTACTCGTATATATATATATATATATATATTCTCAAGTTACATTGGGAAAAAATCCAATTGGCTGGAGTGTCAGCATGCCTGGTGAGTCCATTACCTTGTATTGTTGACACGACCCTGAGGGGAGGGAGACTCTCTCTTCACCGTGGGACTGTGCTTGATAACTGACGACTTTTGATCCACCAGGGCCCGGGGTGCACGCGCACCTGCAGGAGTGCCACAGTGATGAAGTCTCGGGACATGCCACCCGGAAAAACACGGTACACATACCATCTGACTAGACACTGCAATACACACATACTGTAACAGCACTTGCTTACCAAGAACTGTAAGCCAGGAAATGAGAAAAGAGAGGGTAATAGCCTATAACCTAGCATGTTAGGAAAGGTATCACACTGTATAATAGAAATAGAAGGGATCGTCACACTGTGAAAAAGGACAAACACACCAGAAGCAATTGTTGGAGAAGTATATAGCGCTTGCTAGGGTCTAAAACTGAAGAGATCACACACACACACAGGAGTCCAAAATAGCACTGCCAGGGGTGTCAACACACACACTGGCAACACACGAAGGTGAATACAGATTGAGGATACTCTGCATAGCAACTACACCAGTAATATCATGCATTAATAAAGAGGTGAGCGGGTGAAAAGACAACGTAGGAACACATAAGCTGTACTGTTGGGGTCTCTAGGCGCCTCTCCACACTAGAGGTGGAATCAACTGAACGCCCAGCCTCACCACAGAGTGCAAAGGTTGAGCCCAGAATATTGGGTAATCATCCTGAGTAATTATTCACGTCGTCTACATCTGTGATATTCAATTCAGGGCTGTGTCAATCCTTCTACTAAGTGCCAGACAAACCACGATTTGTATTTGCATTTACATTTTATATGGTAAATATATTTGTTTAGGTCCCAATGGCAGGCAGGTCCGGTTTATTGTGGGTTTTATGTGACAAGAGTTCATTATTACCACCTAGCGTTTTATGGGGTCAGGAAATGAGGCCTGATTTACTATACTGGTGTCTGACTAACTTATTTTAATAACCGTGTTCTGTAAAAACAACCAGACCGTAACAAAAGGCTCTTTTAGAGTGTGAAATTAGAGGCCCTTCAGGGATGTGTCCACTATGAGAACGACCCTATAAATCGGAGGCACAAATTGGTATTTCCCATCGAGTGTCTGACAGGAGTCAGTAGTAAATCCCTCTGTGGGGAATTTTGACTACAGCAGTACTAATTTCTCAAGGCGGCTGCCGGAGCTTTTAAGGCTGAAGGTGATGTGAGAGTATTGCCAAAGTATGAAAGTGGGTGGTTCATTCTTGAACAAGCTTGTGTCCTACTGGGGCCATTGGCGGCTTGTTCAGCTCAATGTGGAAATCAGGTTGTTAGGCAAAAACCTCTGTCGGACAACATAGCTCCACGTCCTGTAACCCCCAATATATAACGCGTACAGGACAATAATCGAATACCATAATAACTAGTTACAGCGTATGTGAAATCCTACTCTGAATATCGAACATGTAGAAAACTTACTTCATGTATTTTACATTGTTCCGAGATGGTATATACAGCTTTCATGTAGTCACCTTTTGCAACACATTAATTTCCCCACAGCTCTATCCAAAATAAACAAATATAGTAGTCTATAGGCTAGATAAAAAGTGGAAGCTGACATAATACAGAACCGCACTGGTCTGTGCTTGATTTTCTTTCTGTAGACATAAATGATGTTATAACATGAAATTACACATTTAGCGCTTTATGTTTTAAAAAAATCTGATAATCTGATAATCATATCTGACAACCTGTTAAGATTGTCAGATGATTGCATTGCGGGCCCAACCCAATTTGTTAACAGCAGATGGGTATATAGTGGAGTGAAATAATTCACTTAGTCACAAGGGCAAACACCACTATGATATGGAGGACAGACTCAATGCTCTACTGAATGAATGACGTTGGGTGTGTGAGATGAGAGAGCAAGGTGAATGCTGGGAGATGTTTTTGACTGGCTTGGAGAAGCATGCAGCTCACGCAATAAAAAGGGCAGAACCCACCTTCTCCGCTTCCCGGGCCGGCCTCTGTTATTATCTCCATTAGAGAATTTAGCCCAAATACTGCACACAAAACCCAGAATTAGTGCCGCGGAAAGAGGGACAGAGAGTGGGACACTGGCCTAGACACAACCAGTCTGAACATAAGGCCATAACAAGACATGCACATTCAACACAGCGCCAGACCGAGAAAAAACAACAATAAAAACAGGAAAGACAACAAAAAAAAAGTTACAGAGAGGCAGTATGTGTCGATGACGGTATCGCTTCATTAGCAGCAAGGTATAATAACCTACTTTTGGCTTTGCCACCAGTATTTTGCAAAGAACAATACAAAACAGGAGGCTGCATAAAACTAAGTTGTTGTTGTTGGATAGCCATTCATTGGCTGCCCTATATCAAGAGCACATGATAGTTTTAGGATCAAGCATAGTTGTGCACTGAAGAGATATACTTTGTTACCCCTTGTTACAATCATCCTGATTTTGCAAGCCCCGCCTCTACCATTAGCTTCCCTTTACACATCAGTCTGGGAACTCTAGGAATTGAAAACTGCAGACATAGGGTGTTTCTCAAAACGGCTGCTATTTCAAGGATGCTAAGTCATCGCATTCCTCCGAAGGACTGGTCCGATGTCTAGGATCCTTTGAATTCTACCAAGGACTGAGTCCTTCGATCAGAGAATTCTCAACGCATGCGTGTATCCTCAGCATTCATTCCACAATCCTATATGCCCGTACGAGAGGAAATAACGGCAGGACCTTTTCAATGACGCACACCTGCACACTCACTAGACTGTTCCATCATGTGTTGTCTGAATGCTAGGAAGGAGTCTTGCCTAGCCTCTGAAGGACCCAATTTGGAAGTACTAGTCCTAGCAAGGAAGCATCCTTGACTTTGAGAAACACCCATTGAGAACTACGAGCCAATCAGCATCCAGTGCTTGTGTTCTGAAATCCTCCCCACGTGGGTTCCGATTAGTTGAAGATGGTCAAATTGCCTGCTAATGATTTGATTGAAACGTTTCGGCACCACCAGGTTGACATACAGTTTTCATTTAAGAATTCCCAGAATTATATATAAAGTCAAGCAAATCGTAGAGGCATAGCTTGCTAAATCAAGGTGGATTCAACCAAGCTAATATTTTGTAGTAATACAGTATTTAGTATAGATGGTGGCATTCATTCCAACCTAATTCTAGCAGTAATTATATAATTTTAGTTATTTTAGTGCACTGACAAACATAACATGGGATGGAAAAGGTGTGGGCATCAAAGGTTTCAGCAATTCAGATGGACTTGATAGTGACTGAAGAGGTAATAAATACTTTGCAATGGAGAGCAACCAACCAAGCAAGCAAGCAAGGAGAAACACACATAAAAGGCAGGTGGGACATCAATCACTCCATAATCACAATAATACTGCCTCCCAGTCTCCATATTAATTGGGTTAATTAAAAAGTGAGTGAGAATCTATTTTGCAGTACTGACACACAAGCCCACAATAATAACAGTTGGTGACTATGAACGTGTGCATCAGAGCACATTACCAGTCACACAGAGAGGATAGCAAAGTAACACCAAGGTGGGGGGATGTGAAATGTGTTAATACAAGAGAAGATACAAGCCTACTCTCTATCCTAGTCCTAGAGTGTAAGATGGGTGTAGGTCATTTAAAAGTCAAAGAAAGGTCTAGCTGTAGGGCAGAAAACAAACTAGCACACAAGACATAACATACCCGGGCTGTCAGGGTCATCTGAACAACAAAGACAAAACACAAATATAAGGAGGAACATTTTTTATGGCAACTATTCCATGTGGAGTGGAGCTATTGAGTTAACACCGCCATGCTTCCCCTATCTTCCTCTCAAGATGGGAAGATGTGTTAAAAGGAAGATCTCTCACTGAACAAACCTCACATTTCTCTCACCTAAACCAGAAAACCAAGACGTGATACAGGAACAAAAGCTGGAGCAGCTCCACTTAACAATGAATTCAAGAGTCCAGGGACTATTTAGATTCAAATATTTAATTTAATCATCAGCTTCTAGAGAATAAGAAAAATCATCATTAACAATCAAACACATATTTAAATGTCTCTGGAGCAGCCACACCATTTGTCTTATGACCATATCATAAGGGAGTGCACAAGACAATTATATTGGAGTATTAAAAAAAAGGAAATATTAATAAGAAATGTGAAGTCTGTTAGAGTCGAGTTTCCCTTTAAGACCTGGTACTCGAGAGAAACATCAATATATACTCTTCCTTGAAAATAGTGCCATATTAACTTAGCAATCAATGGGGAATAAAATCAGGCTATAAAACAATCCCTCAACAAACCTGCTTGCTCCATTTCCTCCTCTACATCAAAATTAAAGTATTCTTTCATAGTACAGAAAATAAATGAGAAAAAAGCAAAATAAAAGACAGAAAAGGAAAGTAAGTAAATATATTGAATGAAAATGCTAAAAAAAGGTTCGGGGACGGCACTGTATTGTTTAGTACACTAATAAAGAATATTTCTGTGTCAAACTGTATATCATGACACCACTTATACTGCAGATAATAGGAATTATTTTCACACCTTCACTATTAAACTCATTCCAAAAAATGAGTCGTCATATAATTATATTCCAATGATTTTGTTTCTACAGTTTTATCATTTTAATATGAAAGAACAAAAAAAGCAGGGCAATGAATATTGATAGATGGTTGGTGAAATAATGTTCAAATTGTTAACATAAACCTATTCTGTGCGTGTGTATAATTCACCTTCTCATATACCTTATAATGGAACTTTTTAAGTCAGTACAAATTTATTTGGAACAACAGAGACATTGAGTCATGAGACATACAAAAACAATAATTTCATTAAGTGGACATACCAAGAGTAAAAATTAACTGGCTGTTGTTTTACCTTTTAAACTGGGAAACGGCGTGGTTTTCTCTCTGGCTGCCTTATTGGGAATAGCTATATTTGACAAACTGAAACTTGTTCCGTGGTTCTTGTAAAGATTACCTGAAACAAATGTTAAATATTAGAACGTTTAAATACAAGAAGAACTATAAAATAGATCCTACCAGTGTCGATTTGAAATATAAGCATTATTAAGAGTTCAGTTCTAGTGTACTCACTGGCAAAGGACATAAGTCCACCGAAGCCATCGTTGCCATTGTTGGAGATTGGGGAACTGTTGTGGGAGTCTCCCTCTCCATCAGACTCCCCGGGGAGCCTTAGGCTGCTGGGCCGTAAAGGACGTGGAGCTCTGCAAAACAACCACGGGGCATTAGCGGGTCCCTTAAAACATGGGCACGCCATCAGTATACGAAGACACACCACCACCAAAGATTCACCGCCACCATGGAATGGATGAGGCCTATTGACGTGCATTTCATGGCTGCTCAGAAAGCTCATTTGAATGATGACGATACATTCATTCAAGCAACGAACAAGTTTAACACACTTGTTGCCATTGAGATTCTGGTTGAATCTGGGGGTGTACGACTCCACTTGCTCCTCCGTTTCAGGGTCATCCTCAGTGGGAAAGCCATACTGAGGCTCAAAGTATGGGTTGTCATACTCTTTCTTGTTGGTCGGGTCTGCCTGGGCTGTCTCAGCCACGGACCTATGGAAGGACTGACTGACCAGTCCAGGGACTGGGTTTTGCAAGGCTGCGCTTGCAGATGCCTCGATTTCAACAGGATCCATCTGCTCCTGATAATAAAACAGATGTTGGTTGGTTTCATTAATTTATTTTTTTACTTATTCCAATTCAGGTGACAAGATGAAAACTGCATTGCCAGTATTTAAAGGTATACTCCTCCATTGCATTAAAGTGCCCTGCAGAACCAGTGGAATTCTGCCCCAGGTCACTGTAAATTAATTCACTGTGCACTGTCAGTATTTGTTTCCACCACTAGGGCAAATTCCAGAAACAGCTTGAGGAGTTTACCTTTAAATTGCAACAAATAAACATCAAAAACATTCATAATCATTGTGGGAATACCTCTTACGATATGGATCAAATAAGCATTAAAAAGGTCAATATATACAGTAAATAAAGCCATGACACACAAGGATAGTCACGCACATTGTTTACTCCCTGGATGATCGTGCTGGGACTGGAACTAGCCGTCGTGCTGGAGCTGGAGCGTAGCGGCTGTCCGTCTGAGGACTGGTCAGGGCCGTCTCCGCCAGGGGGGCAGTCTGAACCCTGATCATCCCTGAACTCCGGCAGGTCCTGGAACTCTACTTCACTTGCATCCCCCAGTGCAGCATGGGTAGGCGGGTCCAGGCCTAATGCATTGATAAAGGCAATTCACAAGGAAGGAAACCAATCATGCGCACATTTGTTCAAATAAAAGCATAAAAATGCTTACAGGGAAATGTATTTATTTGTTTATTTTTGTGCAAGAAATGAAGACTGATGAATGTGCAAGAGCTGTGTATGCAAACAAAAGTATTATTCCACCCTTGCAGTACTGTTTCGAGTGTTGATCCTTATTTTACAGACATTCAAAACAGATTGAATACAGTCAAATATAGGATTCAGGATAAAGTCTCACTTAGTATACCTTTACCTAGAGCACAGATCAAACAATGACAAAATCTGAAAGAGAGGGATCCCCTGAATGTCTTTCTTATTAGTCACGTATAACATTATGTACACCTTACATGGCGTATCTCCTTGGATGTCTCCTTGGATCATCTCACTCACTAGGTCCCCAAGTGACGAATAGGAAGAGCTGGAGTCATCGTATGCTTCACTGTCACTTCCACTGTAGGAAAGAAGAAATCCCTTAGAAACCTGCGGAGCGAAACACTAACATTCCCACAGACAGCTGAAAGCTATGTGAGAAATTACTTACTAGTCGCCAGTGGTTCAGCAATACAAATAAAATACAAATTCACATACAGTTTAATGGCACCTGGATTGTTATTTCTTTAAGAGATATTCTTTATTCTTTCTTACCTGTCTGTGGGGTCAGAATCATTGCCCTCATCCTCCAAAGGACCGGAAATGGCTTCAACCAGCTGGGAGCTTCCATCGTACACACGGTAGCACACTGGCTGAAGCTGATGGGCGTACCACTTGGGCTTGTCTCCAATCAAAGAGGGGTCGTACACATCTGGAAAAGAGAGTATGGAGGGCATTATATAGTTTGACAACCGTCTCGCTACCTAAGAAAAACACATCAATAGTCATCTTGTACTATGGGGACTTACTGTTGTGTATCCTCTGAAAGGCAAGGTTGCTGGGATTGAGAGCCCACTCTCCGTAAAACTCTACTGCCTGGGTGTGTGAGAGTTTTTCTGCAAAGCCAGAGCGTCTAGGTCTAGAGGCGAGAAAGGAGGCGGCTTGGAAGGCCACCACTGGCCGGGGGAAGAGACGCAGGGTGCGAGTGTGCATCTGGAATCCCTGGAGGACATTTGGAGAGTTGAAGAACCTTACCATGGCAACCCTGTAAGACAAAAGAGAGTCTGTTGAGTCAATACGTCAGTTGAAATTATTGGCGTTTCCTGTCCTTCATAATTATTGATTTTATTTGTCAGTTATGGCAAACTCGAAGAATGGATAAATGGTCATTGTAAAAACAATAGGGCTTGCCTTGTGGCAACATCAACAGAATCCACATCATTGCCATAAATGAGGGGGTTGAACTCCGTGGAAGATGGAGAAGCTTTGTCTCGTCCGGGGTTAAGCAGGGGCATCTCCTGTCCTTCATGGAACTTCTCCAGGTTTAGGATGGGTTGAGTGTTCAGACTCATACTGGCCAAGGCCTAAAACGGGTGGAAAATGACAACATTTCAAACACATAGCAGTGATGCTAAAGACAGGAACAGTGCCTCAATGAATCACTCCCACTATTGGCATCAACATTTGTAAAATGTTCTAATTGTCATATTCTTATTTTCGCCGCTCCATGATAGTGTAGATCAATAAATAAGGTTTTCATATTAATCTAGGGGTAAGCTAGCCTCAAGACCATCCTGATCGCAAGTGATCCACGATTTGTTCCACTCAGCACGAGTCTGTAAACCGTTCCCGATTTTGCAAGCTCCGCGTCTACGATTTGCTTCACTTTACACAACAGTCTGGGACTTCTGGACAGTCTGGAAACCGCTTGTCAGCCAGGCGGTGCAAAATAGGTGTCAATCAAATTATTAGCAGGCCATGATACCTTCAACATATCAGAGTAAGAACCACACGAGGATGATTTTCAAACAAGTACTTCTTGCAGTCTGCATCAACTGAACTACTCGGCTAGATGCTGGTGGAGAGTTCCTAGACTGATGTGCAGACAGAGCATAACAAATCATGGAGCTTGTGAAATCAGGATGGTTTTACAAGGACAGTAGTAAGTAAGTACAAATTTAAGTAAAGTGGATGCTTCATGCCACAGGTGCTTTAACTTATGGGCTCTGTAGAGCATTTTCTAACATTAACCTACATCCATGTTGCTACCCAACAAAGCACAGAATTGTGGCAATATAATGTTAAGCTTATAGTGAAAAGTAAATACATTATTGATTAGCTTCACTAATGCTACATTTACATTACATTCATGGTGATGCCTGAAGTGGAAGTGCCATTTTGGATGGGAGAAGGACCAATAGGGAAGTAAGTTGCCATAAATGGTTTGCTCTATGGGAACAACTGTTTTGCAGCATGTTGTGTATGATGGAACATTTAGTTGTCAGTTCTGGATGAGTAACTTCGCAGAGGGATTAGCTTCATCATATCTTGTTTTGCTTACAAGAACACTCACTGATGCCAAGATAGATGCACGCACAGTCAGTCATGCTCAAGCCAGAGCTAAGCAGTGTCTAGAAAATAGGCCTATAACATTACTCTGTGGCACAGTAATGCATTTTAAGTACAGTCTTTTGAAGAGGAAATGACAAGAGTAGTGACAAGCAAAAACAATGTGAAAAAGAATATTTATATTCGTGCAGGGGCATTCCACATTCCACAGGAGGAGAGATGAGGGAACCTTATTGTCAGAGGAGAAGATCTGCTTTTGTGTGATCACGGTCAATCTAACCAGACACTAGGAGGGGGAATAAGAGAGATGGGAGGAGAATCACATGAAAGCCTGGGATGATCACTTCATGACTGGGAATGGAAAAACACGCAATGAAGAAGTCAAGAGAGACCATGACCCTTTCCCTTCCTTTCTCTTCTCCCTTTGACAAAACTTCATCATTACCTTTTGTTTTTTTAATTTTCTTTCCACAGCAGCAAAACACAGTGGCCATGTTAATGGTACTGAAGCTAACTAAAAAACAACTAAAGCAAACACACTTTTTTTAAACTCCAGGAAAAAGGTAATTTTATAGACAACCAAACAGATTTAAACATTTATCTTTATTAAGGGACAATAAGGAACGAATGCTAGTATGTCTTTCTTTTTCATTTCCACTCTATTAGAACTTACTGGGGAGAGAAAAGAAAACAATTGTTCTTTGTTTAAATAAAAACTGGTGGACGACACGTAGGGGGTTAAGAGAGTGAGAGAGAAAATGAGGACAACAGATGTCTCTGATGCTAGGAAAACAGTGAGAAACCTGCACAGACGTCAAACACAACATAAAGATAAAACGATCATGGACGTCATCGGTACAGGACAGACACTGCAGAGACAAGACGCCATCCATTGTGACCCAATGGGGGGGGACAGAGGTCACAATGGAATGGTCATGACAGATACACGAAGCAGATCTTTCAAGACAAATATGCAAAAAAGTAAAATACTTGCAGGCTTGAAGTACTGTTTAACGTTGTAAAAGTATATCTAGTTATGAGTGCAAGTATTTTCAGTGACTCAATTCAGCAGCACTGTGCATTGGCATTCAGACTTGTAATATGCTGTAGTTCACCATCTGTTCATCATCTCTATCTAGGGTTGTTTCAATTAAAGTTGTTAATAATTTGATGCTAGTTCCCAAATATATAACTATATATATAAATATTATATATAATAATATATAACTATATATATAATATATATAACTACTAAACTGCGGCTTCGCACACTCCTACACACCCAACAGTCCCACACACAACCAGGCGAACACATGGGAGAGAACAGTTTATAAAACACACACACACTCCTGCTGAGCTGGTCCTGATTCAAGGCAGGTTCAATTACAAATATCATAAGGGTTTTCACATAAGAAGCTTTTTTAGTAAACATGAGTCATCTACAGATTGTACTCGACAAGCTTATAATCTAAAAAAAAAAAAAAAAAATCAGACATAAGAATTGTGCTTAAATCACAATTAACTGTGGCAGAACAGCTTCAGTTTTTCATACAGTGAAAAAAACAAATTACAATCAAAAATGTAAAACAAATCATTTAGGCATTGTTAAATTAAGATTCTTGGTAAAAACAGAATTAGGGGCGCTTCCATGAATCAGAACCAGTTTCCGAGGTTATGTTAGGTTCTCAGGTGAAAGGGATAAGTTAGTTGCTACCAGTATTCAGTACTAACTCGGTACTAAAGCTTTTGCTAGGGTGGCAGGGGCATAGTACTGTATGAGAGTTTTACCTCCATAAGCTAGTGCATGCAAAGAAAAAAGGAAGAAGGAAAATACTAATTTTTGTTAGTGTGATACAAAATGCTTCAGTTCATATGCTCCCACACGCTATATGCAAAGTACATACAACTCTGTTGAGAAGTAGGAAGGCACTGCGGCACCTAGCCTCTACTTGTCAAACAGCTGAAAGAGAAGTTCCATATTTACACAGGTGGTGTGATCAGTAAGTCATGGAGAACATAACAGTTCTGTCCACAAACAGAACCTGCCTGGGTTCCCAAATATGCCAAATGTACACTACTTACATGTACCAGAAGACTCAATAGAGTATAGACACATCCTTGGTAAAGGAGAAGCGGATAAAGCTATACTAGTGTGTGTCAGGGATGAAGATCAACATTTAGATAACAATAAATCACCAACCTGCTTCAAATGCTTCTTGAGTTCACTTGACTCGGGCTCTGGGAGAGGTGGTAGAAGCTCTGCATTGGTGGGCACTATAACCTGCACAACAAAGGCAACAAAAAATAAGTTGGTAATAATTAAAAAATAGTTATTACCAACTTATTTTTTGTTGTACAGGAGCAGAGCGCTATGTGACCATACTGACCTTGTTGCTGTCAAGGTCGACAAGCCACACATCATCAGGCATTTTGAAGTCCGCCTTGTAGAGGAAGAAGCTAGCTGGTACACCGATGATGTAGGGTGTGGGGGCAAGGAGCAGCTGCAGAGAAAAAAAGAGTTGCTCCATCTGTTACATTTTGCTTAGTTCAAAACCGATCCTGTAATATTACCATAACAAAATATGCCCCAAAAAAATGTACTAATCACACACTTATAGTGATGACAGTGATCGTTTTGTCTTTTCTCAATCCTCATCATGTTACCTGTTCGGCAGAGGCCATGCATGTTGGCAATAAGGGGATGACAGGGAACATGTACTCCAGTGGATAGATCATGGCGACAAAGGCCATGACACTCATAGACAAGGCATTGTAATCCCTTGACTGAAGGACAACCTGAAAACCACAAGGGAAAAGACAAAAATAAAGAAAATGTTATTTTCATATAGAATATTGTTTACATGCCGAAAATACAGTACTTCTTGCAGACAATATGAATTGTTTTAAACTACCTCAAATTCAACAACACAATTTAGACCCAAAAAAGAAATCTGGAAGGACACTGACATGCATTGTTTTTGAAAACAGAATCTGCTAGAGTGCTATTTGGACAATGTGATGCATGTGAAAAACAAATTCTAATACAGCTTAGATGCAGTGTATTGCAGGGAAGGCGGTATGGAATTAGGACTGGGTGGTGATTTAAAGTAAATGTATCCTTCAAGAAATCCCTAAAACATTCAGGCATCACTGAGAAAATTTGAGATTTTCTTCCCCTTACAGGAATTAAATTCCAAAATCAAGGTAATATCATACATTAAAAAGACCAAACACAAGATGGTGCCATTTTCACTCAATGTCACTTTTTAAATGCATTTATTGGTTTACCCAAGGCTTTATTAGAAAGGAAAAGCATGGTCTTTGGGTGGAGCACAGAACAGACCAGCATATCTGAATGCAAACTGGTTTACAGAAATATAACAAGGGGGGAAATAATCTACAAAGAGAGGTGTGATTTTAATCTGACTGGGTTTGCAAGTGGATACTGAAAGTGAATTTATTATATTATTTATTCCTATTTATGTTAAAAGTTCAAATTGTGTATATGAACTGTGGGGAAGTTGGTACAGCCAGTCTGCCAGGTGCTCTTTCACTTGGCACGTTTTCCACGCTTGCTGAAACGGGTCGAGTTATCCTCGATCTAATGGAAACTGTCTGATGGCAAACCCAGGGGAGTCTTTGTAAGGGACCTTCCTGTAGGCAGGGGCACGCAGCTGGTTCAAGTGGAAATGACTGAGCAATCAAAACACTAAATATAGCCTCCTCTCCTTCAAACGATCATGTCTCTCATCCTCCAGCGGGGCGTGTGGGCGGCACAAAGCCAAAGAGGCAGACAGGACATCTGCTTAGAGTCTGTGTGTTATCGGCTCATCTCCATCTGTTCTTACCTTGTGCTCTAGAAGAATACAGCTGAGGACCTGGAGGCAAGCGTCCACACCCAGCAGCTCCAGGGGAAGGTGCAGGGGGAAGTCCACCATACAAAAACGGGAGTTGTCCGGCAGAGCGAAGGTTAGGGCTCGCTTGAGTCCTTGAGGGAGCACCTCCACGTCCACGCGCCTCTGGCCCGCCACGGGAACCGGTGAACGCAGCAGCCGATATATCCAGGATTCAATCTCCCGCAGGTCCGCTAGGAGCTGGCTGCCTTTCTCTTCTACAGACAGCGCCCCGGTGAACACCCGCCACATTGTGTCCCTTACAAAAAAGGACAAAGTCAGTGTTTATTAGGAAAAATTATTGGGTCAACATTATTTTTAGCAGAGGCCCCCAAAGATTTCCCCAGACAGACAGACAAATACAAATATATACAATGAAAAGCTATCATGACTTAGAGGGCTGAGTAATAGCTAGAATTGCTTAGCCCTCTAAAAATAATTGTAAAAAATTAATGACGAACAATTACAAGTGTCCATACGGTCTATTATATAAATACGAGCCAGTCTATTTGTAATACACATTAGGGCCACCTGGGAGTCAGAACAAAGGCTACCACATTGGTTCTATAGACAACAATGTAAAAGATGGACACAACACTGAATATAGTGGACTATAGGCTAAAACACATCTATTAGGGTTGGGCTGACACTTTTCATTGATTTCTCAGTTGTACAACAGCTGAGGTTGAAACAAACATGACGCAGCAATACAGTGCAAATATCACTCCGAGGAAGAAAACATGCCGATTTCAACCAAGTACCTCATGACATTGCTTAATACAGCTGCCAAGAGACCTGGAGAAAACTGTGTGCATTCACTAATATGATGAGCAAATGAGCTGGAAACACGAGAGAGGCTGTTAAACAATTGGCAACACATCGACGAGCAGCCCTCCACTCGAAACACACGTACTGCTATTAAAGCCTCTTTGGAGTGTGTGCTCAGTGTCTGTGGCAGGCAGGGAGATAAATCATTAGCTCTTTGGAGCCATCCCACCGGCTGCAGCTGTTCCCCAAAAGGCAGCCAGAGACCTCAATCTGTCAGCAGCGGCGTAGCACAAAAAAAGAAACGAAAATAGAAAAAGAAACAACCTTGCGGTGTTATACACTGACTCTCCTCTGTTTCTCAACCATCCTATCAGAAAGAAAAAAAACGGCATAGGACAGCTTGGCCTTGGGCTCATTTGGCCTTTTCACGGTGGCCCTGCAAAGCGCATGATTCTATACTGACGCGTGCAGTTTCGGCTGTTGTGATTAAAATGAGAAGGTGTGAGATTGACTGCGCATTATCTTTTCCTACAGTCCCCAGTAGCGATGAGGGGGAAAGCTGCAGTGATTCTCAAGCTATAAATAGACGACAGATATATGTACAGGATTTACATACAGTACAGTACTTAAAATCAACTGTGGCTGGCAGACAGGGTATAAGTCCTAATGGCAGCATTATTAATGCTGGATATATTTAAGAAATGAAATTTCCCTATCTATATAGAGAAAATTACACATTAAATAGCTTAATATTAGAAATCAAAACCCTACAGATGGAAAATCTATTGTTTTGTAATTAAATAAAAACCTAAATAGAAGCACGGTGTATAAAATACATCATTCACTCGGTACATTATGTACATATGGAGAGAAAAATGTCTCCAAATGATACAATGATCCACAAATATTGTTTTGCCATCCACAAACACAAAATCCCTTTAAATTGCCATTTAAATAAATGTGTTATGATTTGTACAAATAGGTGTGTATTCGTAAATATATCTTTGTAATTTGTAAAAATACTTTATACTTTGTGTGTACATTTCTCATGAAATGTCATTTGTAAATCTGCAATTCTGCGTGTGATGTGTTGAATCGGCATTTGTGAATCGACCAATACACGCATTCATTCCTTCTTCCAATGATGTAATTTTGATCTACAAATGCGCACCCCTCTTTTGCTAGCTAGCATGACATCCGGTAGACAGCAGTGTTGTTCAATCAGCGACTGAGCAAGTCACACTGGTGTTATGTCCCTACTGGTTTCCAAGCGAACTGGTCACAAATAGGCATATATGTGTAATGAGTATTACATTAGAGCCCTCTGTAACTCTGATTAAAAATATGCATTTTAAAAGCTAAAGCTTGCTTCAAGCAGGATTCAATATCACGCTGTCATAAAAAAGCATATAGACAAAGGGGACAACTTATTGACAAATAAGTCATGAAAGGTTATGACAGCAGTGTTATTCTAATCATAGGCCTACGTGTAACATTTTACAAAGCAGTAATGTCAGTAATAGACTAATGTTTTGAATATAAAAAC
>JAOEHI010000018.1:875100-924289 GCA_025447815.1 Percopsis transmontana
AGTGTTATTCTAATCATAGGCCTACGTGTAACATTTTACAAAGCAGTGATGTCAGTAATAGACTAATGTTTTGAATATAAAAACAATAGGACTATAAATTAATCTAAAAAAAAAAATTTATATATATATATATATATATATATTTTTTTTTTTTTTTTTTTTTTTTAAATCGATACAGCGGAGTATCGAGATACTCAAAGAATTTTTAATTATTTTTTAAGTAAGCACAAGAAAAATATACACAAAAGATCACAAAATAGCAAAATTAATGTCTCAAAATTACACCATTGAATAAATGTGTGTATTGATCGACTTCATGCAGAATTTACAAATGACATTTCATGAGAAATGCAAACAAAGTATATTTACAAATTACAAACAATATATTTACGAATACACCTCTATTTGAACAAATAATAGCACATTTATTTAAATGCCAATAATTTATTTACAAAATAATTTTGAGACATTTTTCTCTCCATATGTCCAAACAGGGTATGTGGCATCACCTTGTCACATAGTGCATGCGCTTCCCTGCTTTACCATCTAATTTTATTATTATTTTCTTTAATTGGCTTGATTATTTCATTATTATTTCTCCTGATTCCTGTCCCATTATTTATATACACAAGTGTCAAAGCTCTTGGAAAACTGTAAAAAGGGTGATTATCATCATTATTATGATTCAAGACAGATCCATGTTAATACCATTGCATGTTTTCACAAGTATGTGAATAAAAAAAAAAGCATGCACAACAACACAATTCTTGCTGAATTCTTGATATTTCTGGAAAATCTATTACCAAAATGGAGTGGTGTACAAAAGAAGCCACAGATGGTCTCCTATTGAAACGAGGCAATTGTATTTACTCTGGTACATGCAGACACAGAGGAGTCAACAAGGAATGAGCCGGGGGGAGGGGAGCGCCGAAACCATCTGCAGTTACATTGGTATGATAACTGATATTCTAGTAAAAAAAAAAAATCAAAACGAACTTCTTAATAACATTTCCACCATTTAAAATCAGTTATAATGAAAAACCCAATACATTAATTAAAATTAAACAATTTCAAGAATGTATAGTCAATTATTTGTTTTTACTTATTGACATACAAAATGTAAGAGATTCTATAAGCCACCGTGACTTTAAAGCAAACTTTTCTTGCGTTACAACTTGCAACTTGAATAAGCAACTTGAATAAGCAATCCCCGCTCTCACCTCTGGGCGGCACGGGGGAGCCCGGCACGCTGAGTCACTCTCTGGCTGCAGCAGTCCACTAGCCTTTTGAGAATATACAGGCACTCTCTAAAGGTAGAGAAGAAGGGGTAGTGGCTGAGTATGCACAGCGAGGTCAACGTGCTATTGCGGTTCCGGTTCACCGTTTTGGCAGCACTTCGTCTGTGCCGTGGTGACCTCGGCTCGCCATCAGGGGGCCCGTTCTCCGTTCCAGAGCCAGGCGGGACTGTAGAGTCGCCACTGGGGGGCGGCGCCAACGTCGAAGATGTCTGGCCTCCCCCACTGCCATCCGAGCCCTCGGTGGCGCTTTCCGCCCCCGCCGTCTCCGCAGAGGCGCCCTTGTCCCCGCGACGGTGGTGGCTTCTTTGAAACGACCGGTAAAAGTTGACACAGATTCCGTAGCGGGTGATTCCCGAGTCCTTGTCGGTTAGCGTGAAGACGAAGGAGGCGTCGTCGCGAAGGCTCACCCTGCGCTGGCGTATGCTCAGGCAGCCCTCCGGCTGGCAGAAGAACACCACGTCCGGCGAGAGTGGGAAGTCGTGGTGGTCCTCCAGAGGGTAGCGGCGAAGGAGCTGGGGCGTTTGGGCCACACTGTCGCTGCTTGGCTGCCTGGTGGGCAGATAGACAATAAGGGCATTTTTAAATAACAGCCCTGTAAAACACAATACCCACGCCGAACCTAAGATTAGAGACAACTGCTACGCACAGTACGTGTAACATTTTCTGTGTACTGTGTTAACACTCACTGTAGTCTCAGCCTCTCTACTATATTTAGCAAGGTGTGTACTTTGTGTGTGCCTTAATTCAGATGTTGAAATGTCTTACCTGGCGCCGACCACCACCAGGTAGTCCAGAAGACGGGGACACATTTTCTTTTTCTCCATTTTGGAATGACTGCCGTCTCTCGGTCACGGCATTGAGGACATATACGGATTCAGCCCAGGGTCAGGGGTGGCTTCGTCTTCACAATGTAGGTGTTGACATTAAAGCCAAGCACTTGAACATCATTGTGAATGGTGGAAAAATGAATTAGGCTGTACCTGTAACACAAAACCAAGCAAACTAGTTTTAGGGTCATAATGAAATGTCACGCACCACAGTACAAACCAGTTGGAATCCCAGTCATTTGTAATGCTTCACCAATTCTGATTTCAACAAAGCTCAGAAAAAAAAAAGACAAATGAACCACTGAGTCGCACTACACCGACTAAGTAGCATTCCACAGGATGTGCCAAGTCATGTGATCACATATCGCGGCATGTCATGGGCCTCTGACATTTCAGCAATTGTTGTCATTAATCATAGAATTATATGATTTAGGACATTTTTGTTTGACGTTCACATTGAAAATGATACTTACTACTAGACGAGGTTAACGTAACCTCTAGACTTATTTCTTAGACTTATAATAATTTCGGTACGGATATTTATTTTTCCCCCACTGGTGATTTTGATGCTATAAGTAGCTTAGAACATGTACTCTAACCCTCACAACAGACTTCTTGGAAAGGTAGAACAAGCACAGTCAAATGGTCTACAAGCAAAACAGTGCCTACTGTGAAGCAGTACTGTGACGCATCCATGGTGGCATACAGGAAATCCATACATATAAACTGCAGCTCAATAAACAAACATAAGCACAACTGCTATTAAATCAAGCCTTCATCTGTGCTGTGTCATTGCGGATACATGATTAGCTAGCACTCATGAAAGCAGCAGGTGCTCTAGCTGGACAGATATACACCAACAACACTTATGGGTTAATCAGCTCTAATGGACAGGGCATCTGGACAGACCCTTGTAAAGGCGATGAGGCCGCATTAGCCACTCAGTTGAAAAACAACAAACAGCGTCGAAGATTAAGCTAGGCTCAATTCTACAGACAATATCTAGCAAATGTCCAATAATGCTGCGATGATTACATTTAGTAGAGACTGCATTTCTTTATTACAAATTGGTTAAAGCTCAAAAAAAAGTGTCAGTGGGTGTATAAGATTGCTGATACTTGAATTGTTTATTTTTCCCCAGAAAAAAAAAAAATACATCTGTAAAATGGTATTTAACAATTTCTTCTCAAAGTAAAACAATCACACCACGTGTTATTATTACTGGTGAAAAAAATAAAGTACTTCTCGTTTAGACTTGTATGCATGCCACTCCCACAAATGTGTAAATGAAAGAATTACAAAAGTTCAGACAGATAGGGTTCTACAGTTTACATATATAGCTGCTCAATTATTAGTATTCTGTTCTTTAAGCATAGTCCTATAGGCTTTAAAAAGAGAGTAAAACTGTGCCTCTTTTCTTAATTACACTCCTATCTGAATTACCACATCACAAATAACAGATGGCCTTTCATATCGTAATGCTACAAACAGTGTTAGTCCAACAAAAAAAAACACAATCAGGCAATATATTCTAAATTATTTAAGATATCTAATGTACTGTCTACATAAAAAGCATACTTCTATCTGTAGAACGAGCTATCTGTATCTGTAGCCATCTGTAGAACGAGCATTGCAGCATCAATGGCTGAGTAATGTATGACTATTCACATTCTCAACCCAGTAACAGTTAACTGATTGGTGGCATCATGCTTGGAGCACTGAAAGATAACATTGATAGTGTACATTTCTGCCAGCTGCCACATTACATCAGTCAGAAAGAGTGAGCCAGACCACATTAGGAACTTCACCAAAAGAAGTTCAATATTACATTCCATCAATGCAAAAGAAAAACAAAAAAAGGCATTTACCCTGCTAACCCTTTACTAGATTTGACTTAAGCACAAATATAAAACGTGCTAAATAAGACATACATGTAGGAGAAGATGACACAGTGAATGGTGAGGGTCTGCTTAGTAGTGTGATATTTCTCACCAGATACCCTTATGAGTGCGGCATTGTAACATGCTTCTGCATTAGCTGATAGAAATCAGGAAGTAATTTTGTTTATCTCAATCAATTCAACAGAAGATCCCTTACGACTAGAGGGACATATCATCCTATTGGCCAGACACAAATACTCCACCCAGAAAGACAAACACACTGCAATCTTTACAGTAAAGCTTTACTTGTAAGCAAATATAAAAAGGTACATTCAAGGCCTCGCTATATTCAGCTGATGGATAGAAATGAAATGGTATTTGACACTTGAAGAATAAGGCAAACTTCAGTGTTTCAGTGGCCAGTGGCTTGACAACTGTCAATTCTTCAGTCAGCAAATTTGTTTCTCAAGTAACAACAGGGTTTCCCATGTCTAAATTACATCTCATCCTTTAGTTGTAGGCTATTTTTTTTAGAATTACAGCTGTGGGGATGTGCAGATAAGCCACATAGACAAACAACACATGATGTGCAAAACATTTAGGAAACAGGGTACTAGCAGACTAGCCAAATCAATTTTTAATTAGAGTGATGTGCCACCCAGAAATATGTGCCAACACTGGATGAAATCATTTTAGATGTCGAGGCTGAATTATTTGATTTATGGCAAATGTGTGGGATTGGTACAGGTCATTGTTTAAACAGGAAATAAAAAGCCAAATAAAAAAATGAATAAACCAAGCAGGGAACAGTGCAAGTTGACACACCAGCTCAATCTGGTCAGTGTTCTACCAGAGTGTTCTACCAGCAGCACTCCGGTTATGTAAGTAGGGAGAGAGATATGATTCATGGGCTTTCAATTTGCAGACCATTACTTGCCAGTAACAAAGAACAGCTACAATGATCTCGTGAAACAAACGCATATTATTTTTACTCTCTGAAGTGGTTATGGAAGGTGGTGTGTCATTCATACATGGAGGTGGGCAGCACACACGCTGGCTAATTTTTTGTTGTTGTTTTTTTTTTGGGGGGGGGGGGATATAGGCTACATAACTATGATTTAATATCAGTTTTAATCATGTTCAATGACAGCACCAATAGGTTTGAAAAATACCAAATTAGTAAATGTGTAAGAAGTAACAGGAGGAAGAGCAAATGTGTATTATGTTGTCATTTCACCTGATCCCTCCACAAGCGTCCGGTCATATCACTGGATAACAGGTTATATTGCAGGTTCGCTTACAGTGCTGATCATCTTCATACTCGACAACGGGTGGGAAGTGACCTGGTAGGCATTTCACGATCTAGCTACAGCTAATTAATAAACGGAGATTAGCCAAAGTAATCATATAGGGATGATTTCAGATGATAAGGATACGTTTATTTACTACTCATGAGGTTTGCTGTCTAACCAAGTAAATGGTGGATACTTTTTTTATGTGCCGTCAACGAATGTCTAATGTTCCATCCTTGCCTCTAGTGGTTTCCTACGTCACGAATGGATTAACTAGCTAGCAAGCGGCTAGCAGCAGATACAATGAAAGCTAATCATGTATTAAATGAATTAGTCAGCGTCGAGTAATCGTGCACATTCAATGCACGAACTACTAAATTAACAGCGGACATTTTAAATGATCAAAACTCAAGTAAGCCCATACCTGTCTGCATTAGCCGGTTAGCTGCTAACGTTTGCTGCGAAACCAGCTGATGACGGCCTGGTCCTTGGTGTCAGATGCCCTCCTCGATCGGTATAGAAAGACAACAGTGTGAATTGAGACTCGTTTCCAAACTACGGTATATCATTAGCTGTTTCGTAGAAGATGTGGTTGTAATCGCTACTCGGTCGAGTTATTCCACAACATGATGATGAATTGGATTTACGTCTCAGTCATTAGCGTGCCTCACTCACAACCTGTCTTCACAAGATCCTCCTCATATGATCCTTCTGCAGAGTTCCGCATACTGAATGACGAGTCGAGACGGAAGCGAGAAACAGGAGGGCAGACTCCCTGCTCCCATACTGTAGTTTGACAGTGACTAAACGTAAGCAAAATTGAAATAGTTTAATGCAATTATAACTAATATTAGCTGTAATCCGAACTAAAAATAAAATGTATTCTGGTTTGCCCTTTGTTATTGTAATAATAATGTAATATTTAAAAAACAAAACATTGTACGGTAACAATCCAATTGAAATATCATAGGCTGTAATAAACCACTAAATAAATTCGAATTGTAGGGCATGGTTCACTACATACTAGTGAACCATGTACTATGTAGTTTAACATGAGATAATAAAAAAAATCTCAAATGTAATCTTTTTTTTTTTTTTTTTTTTAACTCTAGGCCAGTGGTTCTTAACCTTGTTGGATGTACTAAACCCCACCAGTTTCATATGCGCCTTCACCGAACCCACCAAAGGGGGGCGTGTCATCACGAAACGTACGAGTCGGGTGTGTCTTATCCTCCGCCGAACCCCTAGGGTTCGATCGAACCCACGTTAAGAACCACTGCTCTAGGCCATCTACATTAAAAGCACAACATAGTACATTTTAAGATTGGAATACAACCTCATCAACTTCCCACTTCTTTATTGTATGACCATGTTACACCAGAAAAGAAGAGGTGGAAAGTAGACCCTACTTTCAACCTCCATGGGCTGAGGCATTTTAGCCTCTAAAGTTAACATTCAACAACATGATAATTCTATCACAAAAATATGCATGTGGTCATTTTAAATTCAAATTCCACTCAAGTGAAAACGGACACCTTAATGACAACTCATACTGTATTTGTATTTAATCAACTAATTGCAATACAAGGGGAATCTCAAATATAAGGGGATAAAGATTGACATTATTTTTTTACATGCTCTCTTTGTGCTCTGTCGCAAACCTACATGGGATACAGGACTGTATATTGTCATGTTTATAAAGAAATGCAGTGTCCACTTGTGGCTTTTAGTACTCGAAAACTGTTCTGTTGTGGTGCAGGTAATTAAAAATGCTAATTCCATCTCAGATGGGTTGGTCTAGGAGAGCATCTCAGATAACCAGTATAATATTGTTCAATGCCTTATTTTGAAATTATAAAACAAACCCAAAAGGTGGACATACTAAAAATAAAAATCACGGAATCAACCCTAAAGTATTTGATTGCAATTTTGTGCACTGATCGGTCTAAACCTACAGCCTGAGGGAAAAACCGGTCATCTCAGTTCCCCACTTTACAACTGTAGAACAAAAGTAAAAATCCAGATTGTTCTTCCCGTATTCATAAATGCAAAAGTAAGTCCTACAGTATAGACATTATGTTGCTGGATAAAGTTCTTTCTGGATTAAAGTTGACTGATTCACTTTGTACAATTGGGCAATAACCTTCTCCAGGACAAATATATGCTTGATTTGAATAATAACTTATTTTTCTTTTCATATGCTAATGTATAGAATTGAGTCATAACCCCAATTTAAGATGTAAATTGTCACATATTCTACAATACCCATCTGAAAATGAAACGGACAAACTAAGTTGTTACAAAAGAAGCAAAATAATATAATTTAGGCTGTACATCTGATACAAAATATGAAAAGCCCTTATGGCTGGAATTATTTGCATTGGGGGATTGCACAAAAAAAACCAAAAAAACATCACCGTTAAACTCAAATAACCCAAACAGCAAATCTTCCCGGGAAACATTTACAGAAATGTAGCTAAAAATAAAATAAAAAAAACCTTCCAAATCACAATAATCCATCACCCTTTCTGTGAAAATCACATTATGGGCAAGGAATAAAAATGCCTCAGTAATCAACATATTGTATCACCTCTTCAAATTTACAGATTTTCAGGTTGACCTTGAACAGGTCAGTGTGTGTGAAAACAATAAACATCTACATCATAGATCTCAGTACAGATGGAAGCTAACTTGTAGTATTTTTTTAGCATGTTAAAAGGTTTTAGTTGGTAAATTAAACCTCACAAAATTCCACATTCTGCAGTTTGCTTATGACACCAGTAGAATACTCAGTCAAGATCAAGTTTCACATTCAAATGTGCAGCAATTAAACATTTGCCAATTACATGTCTAGTCTTGACCCCTAATACAATTAAATATATGAATGGCCAATATAGTAGAAATTAGTTTACTGTTCATAATTAGTCAATTAAATGTACCATCACCTGCAGAGCTTACTAGCAATGTTGTGGACTAAAAGTCTTAGTCAAACTGTTACAGCAAGTAATTACTAAATCTTTTTTGCCAAAATATTTTCCTATGGAATTGGAAGATATCCTGTAAATGACAAATCCAACTAAACCAGTTTAAACACTCAAAGCTTGGTCTACCGGTTACAGACTTAGTTTGTGCGTTAGTATAAGATTGTACAATCTTTTTTGATATTTCATACAAGCATATTCTATATACATTTGTCAAAATAAATGTGCCATTTACACAAATGCTGAATGAGGTTTTATTTATAAATGACCAAAGGGGTCCCTTGTGTGGAATAATAAACTCCAGTAATAATCTATTAGAGAATAAAGACAACTCTACTTACCAGAGCTCTACATCACATTACATTACCTGAGCCACTTCTACTCCTTTTAAACAGCTGATTTCCTGTCTCTTCACCGAAAAGGAAAAGGCTTCATCATGACACACAATACCAACCAGATGACATACCATATTATCATATAGCTTAATAAGACAGAAGTCTTTCATTCGGAACTCTCCATCCTATCCTATTGCACAGCTGAACGACTTACTACTTCTGCCAATTAAATCCTTTGAAGATAGAGTAAGGAACTGTACTAGTGACTGAATTAACAGCATTTAACAGATATTAATCATCAATAACACTGGCTAATGAGCCTGATACCAGTACAAATTTCTGAATCTGCTCATTGGAGCATTAGTGGGAGCAAGGTCTTTAAATAACAAAAAGATGTTCACACTCCAAATCCCTTGTCCACGCAATGCATTCTACAGTCTGTAGGAGAGAAAAGGGTATGGAAACTCTCCAAATTGTCCATAAAACAAAATGCGGAGAAAGGTTCTCTAAATGTGGAACCTACCCCTTAGTAAGAAAACCAGAAATAATGGTGGTACTGGATGGCGTCTGCGTCAGTGTTTAAGTCTATCTGAATTGCTCAGAGGATGCCATGTCTGTCCAGGCTTTGTGAGGCTGCAGAGTGTGACACCAGCTTTTCAGTCACTCGTGGACGTCCCAGATTTCAGAGAGTAAAGGGGGAAGTTTCTTATCTTGTAGGCGCAAGGCAAAGACTTGTTCCGAGTGGACACTGCTGAGGGTACGCAGGCTCACAAGCTTCATGAGCATGCGGGGGAACATCAGGTGATCCTGAGGAGAGTAGAAGACTGACAATTTAACATTGTGATAAAAAACGTTTCACCTCTTATGTCGCCATTATTAATGCAACTTCAGCAATGCAGCACGCGTATTTCCGAAAAATCTTCAAACTATTATTTGTTTTGTGGAGGGGTTTTAATTACCCCAAGCATTTCTGAGAATGCTTGGTTAGTTTTTCCCCATTGTCAGGTAGGTAAATGAAGGTAAAACCAAAATATAGATAACCCTAACCTTGACCTAATGTTATTTACTTTTTGTGATGACCAGTTCACACCAGGTTAAGCTGACCAAACCTACAAATAAAAAGAGGTTGTGTAAATGAGAGGGTACATACACTTGGTCTTTTTATCATGATGTAAGAGCGAAGTGCATCCACATAAGGTTGTTGCAGTCTTTCCACCAGATCGTGATCCTGCACATTTGGACGATCTATAGAATATGCACCACAAACCAAATAAAAACAATATATATTTTTACCTTTCAGATAATCACTGGTTATAACTACCAATCCTAAATGTTCTGATATTCAGTAAATAAATGTCCATTTAGTTATTTATCACTAATTCAATGATTAAGCCGTTACATGTGCAGTTCTGAATCAAAAGGAAAAGTTTAAGATCATAGCTGTAACCAACTCATGAACAAAACAATATGCAGTTTTAAGTTTTGATACACATACTGTAGTGCTATTTGTAAATAAATATATATATATATATATATATATATATATCTGTTTTAATAAACTGAAATACAGATTGTTGACAATTAGCGCTGAGAACAATATTACACATACGCCAATAAGCCAATATGTAAAACTCAGGCTTAGCATTATCCTTAGCCTATAGGTCATCTGACCTGCAGAGAAGATGTTAATGGCAATGAGCAGGGCATATTCAGCTTCATCCAAATGTAGGTCATTCATTCCCTTGGAGAATTCAAAGATGGGGTTGATGAACTCAAACTGAAGCCCTAAGAGGGTGAGAGAGATGCGTATCAAAGCTGGAACCCACAAGTCACTTTCAAGAAGCAAATGTGATGCAACAAGGCTTCGATGTTCAGCATTTGGCATTCAACAATAAGCTAACCAGCTTTAGCGAAGTCCTCCTTGTTATAGCTGAAATCCTTCAGAAACGTAATGCTTTCAATAGCGGGGTTGTACCGGCGCGACGTCTCCAGCAGCATAATCTGCAGGGGACAAACAGATGTGTATGAATATTTAGGAATGAAATGGGAACTAGGAATAACATTTTAAGGTTAATATGTTTTAATCAAACCATGTGTACAATATTATGGTGAGGGTTGATCGTGTATAAGAATGCATTTGTGTTTCTCAGATCCACATCTAATCTATATTGCATCGCTGGTTCTGCTGGTTCAGATAATTATTCCAGATCTTAAACACTACCACTGGAAATTCAATCACAGATTAAATCACAAAACTAAAGCTACAATAGATGTAAATTAATAAAAGTTACCAACCTCAATGGTGGAAGTCTTCAGTAAAGCGATCTGGTCCTCTCTGGTAAGTTCCAGGAAGCCAGGAAGTTGCTTGGCGAAGTCCACAATCTCCTGAACCGACATGATGGCCAGCTCGGTAAAATGGGCAAAACGTTGCTGACGCACCTCACGGTTCTGCAGGTCTTGACTCTGTGGCCATGGCTGTTGGAATTCCACAGATACACACAGTTAGAGCAGAATTGGAGAGACAGTAGCATGTGTTAAATGACATTTTTCATAGTGCTCCTTATTCTATTACATCTCCAATAAGATTTAACATAAGAGTCAGTCCTGACTTTTTTTATTTTTTTTTTTATTTAAAACACTAATAGTTTCGAAAATAAAACGGGCAAATATATTTTTGTGTGCTTATACAATATTACAATTACACACTGTACATGCAGATAAGGGATTAATCTACCCATCAATTCGCCATAAATAGCAAGCAAACAATTAGGTCATTTAGCAGACGCTTTTATCCAAAGCGACTTACAATGAAATGGTGCCATTACATGGAGCAGGTAGGGGTTAGGCATCTTACTCAAGGATGCTTACAGGTAAGCCAACTCTGGGGCCTGAACCCATGACCTTCCAGCTGGGAGTCCAACACCTAGACCACTAGACTATCCTGCCCCTCCTGTGTCAGTATGAAAGAATGATTTTGGCTGAACCAATCTGCTCACCGTCACTTTCGGTCGGTCAATAAAGGATCTCTTGTTGCACTGCTTCTGCATTGACACCAGCTTCTCTATCATCTCCTGCTGTTCTGGTGCCAACGGGGCCACCTCTTGTGGTGGCGTAGGCGTGACTACTGTTGATGTGCGGGCCGTGTCCTCCTCTTGCTGCTTCTTCATTTTCTTCAATCTGATCTGCTCCTCAGAGAGCACACCTGAATCCAAGAAAAACCAACACAATGGTTTAACTGTTGCGGTTTAAGTTCACCAACCGCCATTTTGTATTGGGCTGTTGAAGTCAGACAGGATCTTAAACCCCCTGCGCTCCTCGAGTCATTAGCCTAGCAGTCAACACTCACACTGCTCCAGCATGCCTGCCTCCCGGCACTTGCGCAGGCGGCACTGCTGGCACTTGCGGCGCATGTACATGTCCATTTCACAGCGGCCATTGTTCTTGCAGGAGTACTGCGCACCCTTGATGACGCTGCGCCGAAAGAAGCCCTTGCAGCCCTCGCAGCTCAGCACGTTGTAGTGGAAGCCAGAGGCTTTATCCCCACAGACGCTGCACACCTCGTTGCCCAGCATCTTTGGGGCAGGCCCCTTCTTCCTTTTTACGGGCTGGCCCTCTGTCACCACATGTAAAAAGGTACGATAAGCACAAAGCAGCATACAGTAGCTCCACATTACTGGATAGGAGAAGCTGAAAAATAGCATTATAGGCTAGAATACTGAAGAAAGAAAGGAGGGACAGACAAGACTTGTTAGTGAACAGGCACACCAGGGTTTGGTTTAATTGCAGTACATGCAGACGCACAAACATAGAGCCTACACACACCCGAGCTGAAGGGCATTTTAACTGCAGCCGGATCTAACTTAATGCCATTGGGCTCTATAAGAAGCGGGTTGCTCATCTCGGTCAAAGGCAGGCCGTTAGGACGGGGCATAGAGAAGTCATCTGGGTGAGGCAGGTCATCCAGCGACAGCAGGCCATTGGGTTTCATTTCAATTCCTCGGCCACCCTCAACCATGCAGTCCAGCTGCAGGTCGGAAGCTCCATCAAACACCTTACTCTCATCTGTGCACAGGACAATGTTCCGTGCATATTAACAATGATGAAGAAACTTGATGAAGAAACTGCACAATTATATTAGTTTGAAACACCTCATCATTTAGCAGACGCTTTTATCCAAAGCGACTTACAATAAGTAACCATAACATAACCATATCAAGACAACAGGAGGTTAATAAAGAACAGATATGATGTACAGGATGAATCAAGGACACCAAATGTATTTGTCCAGTTTTATCTGGACAGCGACACAGAGGGCTTCACCTCCAGCAGCTGACAAAAACACTGTTAAAAGGATCCGTGGCTCTTACCATGACCAACATCTGGGATATCAGTCGCAGACAGCGTGGACATCTTCTACACAGCAGCTTGTCATTACGAAATCAAACTGCACCTGCACAGGGGAGGAAATAACAATCAGACACATTTATATTCATTTTGTATTATATTCCTATTTGAAGCAGAAGCTTTCAGGAGGCAAGGACAGCAAGAGAGCAGGGTACTGTAGCTGATTTGGCTTCTTTCTAAAATAATCATTTCCCCATGGCAGATGCTTGCCAAGATTGGACACAGGGCCTCTCTTAACAAAACTTAAGACAAAAACCCTTGGTTTAGTCTCATGGGCCTCTAGCATCACAGATTTCCTGTGTTCTCTTCCTGTAGGTTTTAAAGGTTTTCCATCTTCTGCCAGTGACTCAAAGTACACTTCCAAATCCTGAAGAATCAATAAGTTATGACCACTTCTAATCACACTGTCCTCAGCTCACTGGCAACTAACAAGCTGGTGTACATCAGATTACAAAACCAACAGCTCTGTTTGCCATCACTTGAATGAAAGTAGTTTGTATCAACAATTTGTTATCATTATTATTTGTTAAACAACATATTTGTATACTTAAATGGGTGTGTCTCATTACAATTAGGTAATTTAGCAGAAGCTTTTATACAAAAAAAAAAAGGGGGGGGGGAGGGGGTTAGGCATCTTGCTCAAGGATGCTTACAGGTAGGCACACTCTGGGGCTTGAACCCACGACCTTCCCGGCTGGGAGTCCAACACCAATATCACTAGACTATCCTGCCCCTGTCTCATCTCAATTTGAAAAGAAACTAAATTAGTCGCGCGTCACATTTGGATGCAGGAAACTGATT
Source organism: Percopsis transmontana (assembly GCA_025447815.1). Lineage (NCBI taxonomy): Eukaryota > Metazoa > Chordata > Actinopteri > Percopsiformes > Percopsidae > Percopsis > Percopsis transmontana. The sequence goes on from JAOEHI010000018.1 coordinate 888,919, forward strand.
CTTCACATACATACATGCATCTTGGGCTCTTCTGAGTAAGCCAGGACATTGCAATTTAGTTTCTTATTTGACCATAATAGTGCCATGCATCCCAAGAGGAACTGTCATCTTTTACTAAAGATTAATCTAGGTGCAATCTCTTACTGTAAGTCAACTGTAAGCATACAATATACTTTAAGCAAATAGTATACACGTATAATATTAGGAACAACAATAGAATGTGTGTGCAGTTCTTCTAATATATACACCGATGAGCCAAAACATTATGGGTTAGCACGGGCACTCTGAGCGGTCTGCGGCCATGCAGCCCCACACGCAGCAGGGTGCAATGCACTGTGTGTTGTGACCATAGAACTGTGTAGTTGTGATACAGTCATCCTGTAACCATCATTAAAATGTTGCCCTCGCCTATCGATGAACCCCAACGCCCGGTTCGTGGTTTGTCCCTCCTCAGACCACTGTGGGTAAGTAGTCACCACTGCTGACTGGGAGCACCCCACAAGCCTTGCATGTTGGGAGAGTCTCTGACCCAGCCGTGTGGCCGTGACCATTTGGCTCTTGTCAGAGTGGCTCAGGTCTTTACGCCTGCCCATTTCTCCTGGATCCAACACGTTGAAAACGAGAACCGACTGTTCGCTTACCACCCAATATCCCAGACCTTGACATGCGCTGTTGTTATAAGACAATCAACGTTATTCGATTCATCTGTGAGTGGTCATAATGTTTTGGCTCATCAGTGTGTGTGTGTGTGTGTGTGTGTATACACACATTATATTATCATGCATAGAAACCAATTTACAGAATTACACATCCAATGAATATGTTAAACATAATGAAAAGCACATTACAAATATCAACATACATACAGTCACATATAGATACTATAGACTAAGTGGTGTAAAACGTTGTGTTGAGTCTATAGGCAAGATGGTTACATCGGTGTGCCAGGAGTAATCCTTCACTGTGTGTGTATCTTTCTGTGTGCATCAGGACTTCAACAGCTAAGGATAAACTGAGGAGAATATTGTGCATCATTTTACAGAATAGTCCTTGCCCTAAAGAAATAAAAGTGGATGACCAAATAGAGGGATGTGTAAATGACAGTTGTTAGTGTTGATTTAGATAACATCCAGTAAACAAAGACTCGCGGTCGTAGTTCTAGGTTTGCTAAACTGTGGCTATGATAACTTGGCAATTGTTCCGGACTACTTGTATATCTCCAAGTACACTTAAATTATTTACAGACCCCCTTCATGACACAAAAGGCCCACATCAGAGAATCTACAGATCTGAGATTTTATTTTATTTTTTTAGATATAATCTGAATATTTGAGATAATATTAGAAAGTCTATGAATTAATTAAAATATGTAGACCTATGTAGCCTACTGCACGCCATGTATTCTCGGGGCCGAAATTCAATTAAATGTGTAGCTCTAGCTAAGATTTAGGTATTGTTTGGTTCACAAGCTTCAATATGCATTTCATTACTGGGCACCTTTTTAAAAGTGGGCATGCAGGTTTATTTATATTTTTATATATATATAAATAATGGTCAAACTAGTACACAGACAGGTCTCACTGTGAAAGATAAACAAAACCTGAGCTAACACAGCGTAACAATATCAGCAGTAAGAGAAATTCATATAAATACACAGCCCTAGCATAGGGCTACACTTACCTCTGAAGTTAATGTCTTACTATAACCTATCCATCTTGTCGATACAAGTCCACGACCTCAGTTTGTCAATATCCTTGTGTTGACTGTAGCCTTGCTTGCTTAGCTAGCCTTGAGGATGCCCCAAAACGGAAGTTCAGAATCTGACTTGTGCATGGAAGTTAATGACTCAGTATCTTGAAGAGCACGGAGGAGAGGAACAATCACTTTCTACAATGCCCTGTGGGAAACCAGATGAGTAAGAGGGAGAGAGGTTAGGGGAGGGAGGCAGGGTGAAAACGGGAACACAAGAGGTTACTATCGGTCATGGAGCATGAAGTCTTTTCCTGTTTTAGTATCTAAGCAGACCCTTTTACACAAACACCTTAGCACAGCAGAGTGTAGTAGGGAGAACCCAATCATTCTTCCAAGCCCTTACTGTAAAAATATTGGGGGTTACTGCCTAAATGACCAATCAATGTATAATAATAATTTAAAAAAATCAGAAAGACTTTATTGGCCAAGTAAGGTGACACAAAGGATTATGTCTTGGCAGTTGCTCAAATTAAGAAGTCAAATTAGATTAATGTTTTATATACAGTAGTTTCACATTAAAATGAACGGTGCACGTCGACGCCAATGTTCAAATTCAATTTGTCTGGAATACATTTGTAATCCTTGTTTTTCCTTCATGTTACGGTAGATGCTTGCCTTTCTCTTAGCAATAATTCAGTTTCTCAGACCTTGGATTCTGGCTATTCTAATCTTTTTTTACTAATGGAAACACAGAGGCACACTTCCTTTTGCCAAAGGATCTTGCACAAGGAAGCTGAACTGCGTACAGAGCATTTTAAAGAGTAAAAATGAATAAGAGAAAAATAATGCACTGGTTGAACTAATATTGTGTTTTATTAAAAACATCTTAAGGGTAGTAAATCAAATGTACCCTGTTTCTGTTTTTAAAGCTATGTTATTACCTTTACTTATTAAGTAAGGCTCCATCTATACTCATGAATGATTCAGAAAGACTTCAGCTGTGTACCAAACGTGAATTACATCACCCACACCAGGGGCCATTCTTGTATGTCTGTCCAATGGGGGGAAAAGTCCAAGTTCAGAAGAGGCTTAATATTCAAAACTGGAAATCAATATAATTTACACCAAATGTGGCTACTAGGTGTTGGCAATATGAGAAAAGAGTTTATTTTCAACTGTAGGATGATAAGAATATATTATTGTGATATAGATAAAATAGTCCATTTGACAGCTGTCATAAAAAAATATATTGTTAAGCATCAAACAGGGCTTGACATATACATGCTTGTGCAATGGGTAGTCTTACTAAAAAGAAAACTTATGATAGAGGAAGGTCATATTTTAGCATAGGTTCCCACACAGTACAGAGACTATGAGCAAAGTGGGTTTGACTCTTAAATGTAATCTGTAACATCAACGTTGCTGTAGATAGGAGGAGTGGGTCTATGTAGGTGACACTACATAGAGTCAAACAAATTTAAGCCCTTTTGTTTAGGAGTTGCTGCTCTGCTTGTGACCTAAAGAAACCTCTCCATTTGCTGCCTCTGTCCAATGTTCTCTAGAGCTTATCAGTCATTTACCTTTGTTCCTATGGGTGCTTTCATATTGACTAATTGAAAGGGCCACCAAACCAAGAATATTGAATTATTGATTTCCCTATCTTTTATTGGGGCTATTATCGACATTGTTTAAGTAGTAAGTTATAGTTTACATAAAGCATTAAGATACTTTTTAACATGAATACACAAAAATCTATGCTTAGAGAGGCATATAAAAGCCTGATAAGATACCAGCACTTTATAGACTTCAATGCCAATGTATAGGTCACTGTCCTGGCACCTTCATTCTAAAAGCACAAACTACTTGAGGATTGGAAGTATATTGTTTAGTTGATGTTTTGCATAGGCTACATAGTGTTTTTCCATGAAGGAAATAAAAAGGAGAATTAAACCTTACAGGGTAAGCATCGTCAAATAAATAGGAACCGACCACATTCTACAATGTCATACTACCGGTATTTATAATTAGTAGGCCTGACGTTAGTTATAATTTCCGTGGTCAAGCAAAAAAGGGACACTACATGGGGTGGGGCCCATTAGTTTATGTTCGGATTATGATCATATTATTCCGAAGTTTCACAGAAAAAATAAGTAAAAGAAGCTCGAAAAACTCCCTTGTTGAGATTTGACAAAAACTGTAACTAAAGATGGTGGCAGAGTTGAATCACTGTTGTCAAATACCAAATATCGAGCAAACATGTCAGTTTCACAATCGTGTTATGTAAACACCTCAAGACCAGTTCTCGACAACCACCGAGCACTTCACCTGTGAATATTTTAGCTAACGAGCTATTTTAAGTGAACTGGTTAGCACATCATTAGCCATATACGTTAACACAGCTAACTAGAGCCAGTTAAAGAGGTAAAATAGCTATCAATCAAGATAAAAGCGTTTTAACAGTGATGCTAATTAATGTCGTCTTGAATTATTAATAACCAGTTGTCAAGTATTAAGAGACAACATTGTTGTTGTGCGATTGTCTACAAAGTAAGCTAACCAAGGCCATTATCGTTGGCATTAGCTACTATTTAGCAGGACGACATTAGACATCCCCACACTGTAAATAAACCCCCTGTATAAGTTTAAACTGGCAAGCTAACATCACGTTACGCTATTCAAACATACACACGGAAATCACAAAATGGGATAATTTGTAACTTGCCTGATAGTTCAGGAGTTTGTAACGTGTTTTGGACACTGTTTGTTAGTTTACGTTCCAGTCCGTTGGTAACTGCGGATAGCAGGCAGCAGCAATGATATCTGTGTCAGTGACCATTAACGCTAGCACGCTAAGCCTGCTAACATGGCTAGTGTAGCCTATCATGTGACTAAAGCAGACCAGTGGTAAACAGAGATGAGGACAGCAAAAAGTGACTTTCCTTTAAATAAAGGGCACATTTTGAACGCACACTAAATACACCATTCCAACATTACGACTCGCACAAGGATAAAGTTTTTGAAAGTAAAAAATAATTAAAAAATACCCTTCTTGTTAATGTTGTCTAGTGTCTACCACTAGATGTCAGTACTTTCTATTACAAAACAGGAAATCATTTTTCTACAGATACGTTTTCAACGGTCGAGAATATAAAAATAGGGGAAGAACTATTGGCCTAATAATACATGACAAGAACCCATGTTGGTGAAATACCGGGAAAATGTTCAGGATATAGAATAATGACAATTGTATTATAGTATAGTATTAACAACATTGAAATCAGTTTGTAAATCCTCCCTAGTTCACACTCCCAATCAATGGGTGGCGGTAATGCACCTTTTTTTTGTTTGCCAACTGCGACCGTCGTAAATAAGTAAAAGAGTCTTCGAAAAAGAATGTAGCAGGAAGAAAATAATATACGTTTTCGTGTTGTGCTATTTCCATCTTATGCCTTTAGCATACATTTTAATGACTGCAAAACTCCAAAAGCAACACTACCATGCCGGTCATTTGCGCAGCACACGGGTGCACCAACAAATTTGTCAAAGGGTCTGATATAAGATTTTATAGGTAAGTTCGAACACTTCTACTGTGAAGTCAGTTGCAGAAAAAATGTTTCTGAATTTTGAGGTTATTTTATGTCTGACTGTATATTTATTCTAATGCATTTATTAAGAATGTGACGCAAGGTCTTTTTTTCCAAGGAGGCTGATATACACTAATCCTAACATTAAATAACGTATTTAACCATATCTTATCCTACTAACTATAAGATAATGAAGCCTAGTAACAAAGGAATCTATAGCCTATATTCATGATGTATTTCATTTGATCTTTTCTTCACATGAAAAATATATAATCCCATTACACACACTCGTTGTGTATATACAACAACTTTCAAGACATAAACCGTATATATGTAAATTTTACTTTTAAAATTGCCTCATGTTTCTCCTAAATTATAGGTTCCCACTGAGTAAGCCACAACTTGCTAGTCAATGGGTAACCAGTCTGGGGATAAAAACCTTCATCCCAACCACCAACACCTGCCTCTGCTCAGAACATTTCAAGCCTGACTGCTTCAGGGACTACAATGGCAAGCAGTTTCTAAGGGAGGATGCTGTACCTACCATATTTACAGATTCATTAAAGGTGTGGATTCACACAATACATTATTTTTAAAAGAATATCAACATAAATTGCTGTAGTCTCGCAGGGCCAATGTGACTACATGTATTATGAGTATTATTTGAACTCTGCCTTCACAAGATGTTGGATTGGTTTAGAAATGTCAAACTCTGTTTACCACCCCACCAACACTTAAGTCAAATTGTCTCATTGATGTCCCCAGACGTTTTATACAGCTGCATAATAAGTATGGCCATGCGAGAGTACTAATACAGCTAAACTAACTTAACAGACATTTACAAACCCTTCACAGATTGAGCTACGGAAAAGGGGGGTGGTACCTAAGGACGCAAATTCTGCCAACAGATTGGGGACACAACCAGAGAGAGACAGAACAAGGGAGGTTGCAAATCAACGGAAGGAAAAGCGAGGGGGCATCAGGGTGAGTTGCAAAGATATTCCTCTCAACATCAAAGTTAAAGCCTCTACAAGCAACTTTGGACTTCACAATGTAATAATAATAATCAACTTTATTTAAAGAGCACCTTTTTTGTGTTTATTTAAGTTTCATACAGAATGAGCTACTTTATTCTCCATAGCACAGGTCCACCTGCCATGGATGTCATGGATGAAATTATGTTTGAGAAAGCCAATTTGAAGCAATCTGGTTTACAATTTACAATTTGATAATTTAGCAGACGCTTTTATCCAAAGCGACTTACAATTACATGGTGCTATTACATGGAGCAGGTTGGGCATCTTGCTCAAGGACGCTTACAGGTAGGCCACCTCCGGGGATCGAACCCACGACCTTCCCGGCTCCTAGACCACTAGACTATCCTGCCCCCTGGTTTAATAGGTTTAATCCCATACGCTGATCCCCTCTGCATGATTGCTTAGAAAATATTAGGATCAGCAATAATAACATCTATAGACAGTTTATATAACCAATACTTTTATTTCCCTTTTTGCCTCAGGGTGGACGAGGAGGAGGAGGAGGAGGAGGGGGTGGAGGAGGAGGAGGAGGAGGAGGAGGACGTGGAGGTAAAATTTCAGCCATTGACAGGTGAGAATAGTAAGATTTCAGGAAATGTTCCTATGGCTTTGTTCAAACAGTAGCCATAACATTCTTGGTTCTAGGTGCACCAAATTGGACTTTTGGACCATTGTGGGTTATTTTCAAGTAAAACATGTAATGTGTCGTGAACTCCTAATTCCAATGTTTCACATTGCTCATACAGACAGACCATGGGAGCCAAGAGCAAGGTTTACGACAGCAAGGGTCGGCTAATCTGCAACGGCAAAGACATGTGCGACTGCCTGGACGTAGATTGTATGGGCTGCTTTTACCCTTGCCCAGAATGCGGTTCACGCAAGTGTGGTGTTGAGTGCCGCTGCGACAGGAAGTGGCTATATGAGCAAGTGGAGGTGGAGGGTGGAGAGATCATTCGTAACAAATATGCTGGAAATAAAATGTTATAGAATTAAACATTTGCAATACTGGTCTTGAAATCTGAACATCATCTGGGAAATTAAACCGACACTGTTGTGGCTCTGATGTGGGAAAGCAGGCTTTGTAAAATAGCATTTAAATTAACAGGATTTCTGCCTTGTAGTTTAATTTCTCATTTTCTCATTTTCTCTTTATTTTAATTTTTTTTAAACTGTCCTGCTGCTGTTGAATTGTTGTTATTGTGCCTAAATAAATAAACTGTTCCGTGCAAAAAGGAATTTGTAATTTCCGCTTTAAAATAGTTTAGTTTAAAAAGGAAGCACAGCATTTATAGTTCTGACTTGATTCATCTTAGTCTGTGCTATTCACAACATAATTTGTTCGTGTTGAATGTATTCAGTAGATAAGGGAATAAACAAGTGATGAGAAACTCCAATTATCACTTTTAATTGATTGCTGCATTAAATGTTAGTTATGAAAGATTGTCTCAATTTGAACCACATTATTGGATTACATTACATTACATTATTGGAGCTCTTTTGAATAGATTCTGTGCACCCTTAATGTTGATTAAGCAATATAATTAATCCAGCCTTTATCAGGTTTTTTATTGTTTTGGCAGTAAAAACAACTATTGTCTCATAATGTTTTCATAAGTACCTCCCTGTGGAAATCAACCTTGTTTACACAAAGTATACCCCTCCCTGGTGCCATTCCAGTCAGGACACCTATATCGAAAGTTTAAAAGTCTTCCTACCATGGTACCTACCTTGAGCTCTTGATAAACAGTGCCTTAGTTTGGCCTCAATGTTATGTCCCCTTCATTAAAGAAAACTGTAAGGGAAAACTACGCTTTATTCTGTGTTGAGCGCACTAGATAATCTATGCAACACATTCATTCATTTTCTTCAACGTCTGGCTGTTTTTTTCATATAAGCAATTAGAGTGTGGTGAACATTGGCATATCCCTTTGACTTTGCCACTATTACATTTTTAATTATTTCTATTTGTTGATGATAAAAATGATTCAGTGAATCAAACATCTGCTTCATTTGCATATTTTGTATCTTAAAAGAACTTGAAATACAGTTACAATATTACACTTATTTCCACGTTGTCGAAAGAACATGTAGCACTGAATAGACTACATAATGAGATAGATTTGAATCCCTTGGAACATATGCCCAGCCATCGGGTGTAGCAAAACATTGAGAACATTTTAGGGCTATAGTGTATAAACATGAAAAATGTTCTACACTAAATTACTGTCGACAGCTTTTTTTTTTAAACAAATGATACTTAATTTATAACAAAGACAGAAGAACACATTTGATTTCGGGATTATGAAGATTTAATAGGTTAGACAACTTGGCATGTCTCCAGGAAACTTTCCACAATATGTATTCCCCATTTCACACGTGGTACACATACAATTCCTGGCTACAGGATAGGTGACCCCCACTGGGCAGCCTTTGATTTCTTTTACCTCATAGGACCAGTCCCCATTGCAGATATTCTGTTTCGGCCAGTCATCGTGGCCTATGTACACTGGATCCTGCCAGAGACAGCAGCATATTAGTTAACGTGAATAGAAGTCCTATGGATGCAGAATACCACTCTCTCTAGGTTAACAAATACCATTTCTAGTTTTTGTGAATATTAGACTTCATATCAAACCATGAACTGTTGCTCAGCATGTATAACATAAAATTGATTATTTTAATAAATGTATAGACCTGTCTGTCTGTGCTTCAGTAATATTGACTTGTTATAACTTGAAATTATCAATATAAAGAGCATGTGTATATTTGCTAAACACCACATCCATTGATTTACCTCCTGGTAGCATTGGCCTGCACATACAGTGGTGTCAATGGGCACGTTCCTGCCACAGCTCTCCACAATGATGGTAATGTTAGTTGGACGACAGCCGAAGCGGCAGCCGTGCCCCGCCCCCGCCAGTGCCAGTACTGCTGCCATGACAACCAGCTGCATCCTCACCCTAATGCAGTACAGAGGCCTACCACAAGAGGGAAACAGCACCTGCACATCAGATGCCATGTCGAAGAATAATGAATGGCCTGTGTCATTCATTCCAACAATAAATATCGTTAACAATGTGTCATGAAGACATTTATTGACAAGTAACCCTACTACCCAGCAATGTGATGATTGCAGAGGGGGCTAACAGTCTGGAAGCCATTCAGGTATTGATGGGCTCATATAAGGTACTGCATTTACAGTAGGACTATTATAACTATTTTTGTCCAAAACAAACAAACTGACTTCTCTGTAACTTCCTTTCAGCTAGAAATCCATGGCATCCAAAATGTCTATACATTCTGTGATTATGTTGTAATATACACATACATAAATATTGGTGTTAATTAGGTGTGTATAGGTGTCATATAAGCCAGTATGGGGTGGTGCATAATTAGCATCACATGCTAATAGAAGTTACAAAGAGCAAACAAAACAACAAAAACTGAACAACCATGTTTTATAATAGCATCTTGATGCAAATACACAATGATGTAAATTATTTAATTATGACTAATTATTACGACGAGATTATTATGATGAGAGGGTTTTTGCTAACGTTTTCTATGAATACTGCATTTATAGTGTATTATAGGTGTAGTTAATGAACAAATAATCTATACATTACCTATGAGAACCAATGTGCAACACCATAGACATGTGGTTAGAAGATATGTCCTGTAACTGTCCTGCAGTGGTTGCAGTGGCTTGTTCCTTATCTAAATAACAACAGAAAGTTGGTAATAACTGTTTACAGTAGCCTACAGTCAACCTTTGTGGACCCCAGTTTTTAAAGTTCAAGACCTTAACGTAGATAAATTAAGCAACTCACCTGTAGCTCTGCCGATTTGGAAAAGACAGCAAATTTTGATACCTCTGTTGCTCTTTAAACATGCAACGACTTTTATACTGATACAGTGGTCTTTATTATATAACTTAAGTAGGGCTTGTCGTCAATCTTTTAATCTCTGTGGCCTTGGCATTATATGTCTTTTTTCTAGACACCCCCACAGCTTAAGGCAGAGCCCTTGCCCCAAGGTCTTTCCTCCTACATACCATGGATGAGCATGTCCATATCATCATATCTAGATAACATATCTATCTTAAAAATATGAAAGCCTTAAATGGACTGGACAAAATATCTTCGCCTACACCGTGAGATGGAAAAATAATATTGCAGCTGTTGACCTCTCAGTCAAATAAGTCCTTGTTTATCTAAAATGAAAAATCCAAGAATCATATTGGATGAATATAAATATAAACCATTGATTCTCAGTTGGAGTTCCCAAATGAAACGGCAAATTATTCCAACCAGTAATTTAATTGAAAGCACTATGTGGCAGAGAGCATCATTGTTATACACATAAGTATACTTTATTTAGTTCTGCCAGCCCTTTCTGGTCGACCATTCCTGCGAGTCACTGCTATTGAATGTCACACTAAAGATACCCAATTACAGAAACCATCAGACCCGCAGATTGAGAGGCTTTCATTAATCGTGAGTAGAAGTCATTATTGCATTACATTCATTAGACATAATTAGCAGTGAAACTGTTAATAATTGATATGAAAATGTTTGATATTGTAGCTTTAATTTTTTAACCGTGCCAGTGTGTGTCACATTAATTTATATAAGTATTCTTGCTTCTATTTGCTTTTATTTCGGATTTTATCTGATTGTCAAACTACTTTGTAAAGGTGCCATATAAATAAAGTATATGTTTTGTTATTAATACTGTTATTATGAGTAGTAGTAGTAGTAGTAGTAGTAGTAGTAGTAGTAGTAGTAGTATATTAAGAAGAGCTGGGCCAGCTTGTGAGCCAGTGTCTGTTTTGGTATATGGCAACTACACTCTATCTAGCGTGCTGCATTCAGTAAAGTTAGCACTGCAGCACAAGCTGGAGCGTCTGCAGTGACAGTAGAGTTTAACTGCTTGGGCAGATGCCACGGTCAGCCATACCTATCCACAGGCCTGTAAAGAAGTTTATGTTGTGTCATCCTTGTTCTTTATATGGACTTTGTGTGATCTTGTACACATTTCACACCACATGTGTCACTTCACATGCACCTCCGTTTGGTTCAGGGTTCACCTAAACTTCTGTAGGTACTGCACGTCAGCCTCTCCTTTGTTCTTCACTCTATAACCCCGTATTCCGACCTCACTACTCCCCCTGGTGCTGACAGAGTTGGTTGGCATTCATTTGTTTCAACCAGGGGCGGCTGTGTCTACTGCCTTGTTGTTACAGCGGTGTGTCTAAGGCCGGGAGAAAGAGAAAGAAATTAAAGAGAGATTACTGAAGCACAGTGTGTGAAAATAATTCACAAGTAAACTTATGAAAATTATTCAATTTTGTATTATATAAATATAATTATATAATTGTTTTTTTGAAAACTCACCTCTCTATGTAGCTGTGTTTTTTACACATTGAGGGTTTAGCTGAAGACAAAGGACAGACAAAGTCAACAAGACAATAAATGGTAGGCTAATAATAGGTATTAGTCCTATACCACAAAGGTCATTGTAGGTCAGGACTGACTGCTGACCAATGTTCAAAGTTTTCAAATGCAGACAATCGTGTTGGGAATCAACCTCGCTTGAGGACCCTAAATTGTCCAATATGCAATCTCATGCAAGGTGAGTGGGGGCGGTCGACTCGAAGTTATACCCAGGCCTACAATGCGAAGGACAGGAGCGACTATACTTAAATGCTTGCTCAGAGTTTGAGACTGCAGCACGGTGCGTAGTGACCGCCTTTATCCACTGGGGGATGATCGAGCACTGCCTGCGCTGCGGTACATGGTCGAATATAGTCTCGTCAAGGTTTCTCATCACGCACAATGGGAGAATTACAAGAGTAGGTAGGGGTAGAGACAGACAGATGTGTGATGCTCAGACTCACTGTGGGCTATTTTCATGTGAAGGTAAACTTTTATTCATTCTCGCGTTTTTGTGACTGGGCGGAGCTGTTGACACCAACTCGCTCCACACCTGCTTTTCATTGCTGCCGGTGCCAGAATCGATGCAGCGGTGCATCTTTTTGCGGTAAGAGGTGCTCAGGGGCTTATAGATCCTGTTGAATTGAGAAAAGACGACGTCGAGACGCAGCCAAAAGTGTCATCCTCGAGTACGTCAGAACACGGATGTAGTTGATATGTTCACCGGTTGGTTACGACGAGGGATTTTAATATTCCCCAAACAAGACGGGAATTCGGGCAAAGCAAAGAATTGCATGCTCACCTACCTCCAGTACATATTTGTAGGGGGGTGAGACGATTTCGTTTGGCCCTTTTCAGATGTAAGTAAAATGAAGGGTGGTTATTTCATGAAACGAGCATAGACTTTCGTGCGTAATATCTCTCCTAAACATAATTTTGTCATGCATTGTCCCCTTTTACATGGCTGTTTATGTAAGAATGGGCTATAAATAGCAATTATAACAACAATAATAATTATAATAACAATTTTAACGTTTTTGTTGATTTTATATTTAATGGATGTAGCCTATAGTAAGTGTACCGTCGTCAAAACAACGGGCCGATTATAGGAAATATATTTGAACTGCTGTTCTCTCTCCTCTTCTTTCTTCTCACAGTTCCTGGAAACGTCGGATGAATAAAGTCATTCAGATTCACTTGGAAGCATACCACAACAGAAAAAGGTCCAGATTTATCATCACCTAAAATGGTAACCAGGAAAGACCGCAGAGAATCAAAGAACAAACTAGGATGCAACCTCCGATAGTGGATATATTAACCACCTGATGGGCACTAGAGAAGCTGGGCAGACGCTATTTAGGTATTTCCTGTTGACTTTGTGATTTTCAAGGCCAAGCAAATAAAGGACGCTCTAAGTTTGACACAGAAAGGGCCTGCGTAATATGCACCCAACCCTTACAATTTAGTTATGATAATGATGTCATAGAAATGCCCATTGGATGCATGTAACATATATCATGTAATTAGTATGGACTACACTCAACATGGACCTGGTTAAGTTATAGACATTGTGTCAATATTACTTTCCAGTGACGGCTGGGTGAAGAAACCTGTTAATGTCCTATAAAGCCTCGCTCTGCGCCCTGTGCTGCAACTTTGTCACTTGGCTTGAATCCACATCCCTCTAATCGGATTATAACGTTTAAGAATCGAATCACCGGCGGATCAAAATGGAGTTTGCTATGGTAGGTGCAGACGGCGGGTGCAACAGTCACCTGCCTTACGGATATGCCCAAGCTCGAGCACGGGAGAGGGAGCGCGAGAGGGAGCGCCAGGCGGCACAGACGCGAGCGGCGTCCGGCGAAGGTGGATGTGGCGGAGAGGGAGGGAGTGGGGGGTCCTCATCGGCCCCTTCTCATCTCCTTAACAACCACCAGCTGAATCAGTCTCGCGCCGCCTCCTCGTCAAATGCCAACAACAGTAGCGGCGGCACCGCCTCGCGCCCCTCCTCCTCCTCCTCCTCCTCCTCCTCGCAGCAGCCACAGCAGCAGCAGCACCAGCACGAACCCGAGCAGCAAGTTCTCAGAGAGCGGAAAAAGCAACGCGGCGTCGGACGGTGGAGACGGAGTCGTACGACTCTCGGCGGAGACCTGCGCCACTCCGAGTTGGCGCTTCTCGGATCCGAGGAAGATATCATGATAGAAGAGGAAGAGGCGGAGGGCGCCGAAGAGGAGGACAGGGGAAGCAAAAGATCGAGTTTTCTCTGTAACATGGATGATGAAGAAGAGACTGTCTCGCTCACAGACAGACGTCCCCAGTCAGGATACGAAAATGTTTACAATGAGTATGGCTGCTGCGAAAGAGTTGTCATCAACGTGTCTGGGCTTAAGTTTGAAACTCAGCTGAAGACACTGACACAGTTTCCGGACACTCTCCTGGGAGACCCCGACAAACGAATCAGGTACTTCGACCCACTAAGGAACGAATATTTTTTTGACAGGAACCGACCAAGCTTCGACGCCATTCTTTATTATTATCAGTCAGGGGGGCGCTTGAAAAGACCCGCCAATGTCCCGTTTGACATCTTCTCTGAAGAGGTGAAGTTCTATGAACTTGGAGAGGAGGCGATATTAAAGTTTAGGGAGGATGAGGGCTTTGTCAAAGAGGAGGAGAAACCCCTACCAGAAGACGAATTCAAGCGCCAAATTTGGCTACTTTTTGAATATCCAGAGAGTTCGAGTCCTGCGAGAGGAATAGCAGTCGTGTCCGTGTTGGTGATAGTCATATCCATTGTCATTTTCTGCTTGGAAACGTTGCCAGAGTTCAGGGATGAAAAAGAATACCTACAGCAACGAAACAATTCGACCCTTCCTGACCATGGATTTACTCCTTTCAACGACCCATTTTTCATTGTGGAAACGGTATGCATCATTTGGTTCTCGTTTGAGATTATAGTCCGCTTCTTTGCAAGTCCAAGCAAACCTGCTTTCTTTAAAAACATTATGAACACAATAGACATTGTATCCATTTTGCCTTATTTCATAACTCTCGGCACAGACCTCGCTCAACACCAAGGCAATGGGCAGCAGGCAATGAGCTTTGCAATTCTGAGAATTATCCGCCTTGTCAGGGTCTTTCGCATATTCAAACTTTCCAGGCACTCTAAAGGACTGCAAATCCTCGGTCATACCCTCCGTGCCAGCATGAGGGAACTGGCGCTCCTCATATTCTTCCTGGTCATCGGGGTCATTTTGTTCTCAAGTGCAGTATACTTCGCAGAGGCAGATGAGCCCACCTCTCAGTTCACGAGTATTCCTGATGCTTTCTGGTGGGCTGTGGTCACCATGACTACAGTGGGATATGGAGACATGAAACCAATAACTGTTGGTGGAAAGATAGTTGGCTCGCTCTGTGCTATTGCAGGCGTGTTAACTATTGCTCTTCCAGTGCCGGTCATTGTGTCCAACTTCAATTACTTCTACCACAGGGAGACCGATAATGAAGACCAGGCACCGGTTGTTGAGAGTGTGCCTCCGGGCTGCCCCTATTTTCCAGACTTTCTGAAGAAATTCAAAGGCTCACCCCCTGGCTCTTCGCTAGGCGACAAAGCGGAGTATATGGAAATGGAAGAGGGGGTAACCGAGTCTCTTTGCGGGTTTGACAAGAGCCCCAGTAAAGGAAATGGAACAGATATAAGCAGAAAAAATAGTAACTCCAAATCGATTCAGACTGACGTGTGATTATAATCAGTGATTAATTTCATAAACAAGATATGCCCTTATAACAATATGCCCAACAGCAGGTGGTGCCCCTAACACGTTTTACGCACGCGTTAGAACACGTTCACGTGTACACGCGCACGCACGCACGCACACACACACACACACACACAGACACAAACGAACATATAAACGCACAAACAGAATACAATTTGGCAAGTATATTTTCATTTTTCCTAGTGTAGAACAGATATATCTGATAGGCTACTGTATTATCCCAAGTCAGCTTCACGCACGAGCAGTGTTTTTCTAATCGGTTTATTAGACCGTCCTGTCCAGGCTTCAAAATCTAAAACATTTAAATAATGGAAAAGACAGGCTAATGCATAAGCACTTTATGAGTTTTATTTGTCAATAATAGAAAGAAATCTTGATCGTTTGCTGTTATGCAATAAAGTCAACATTTTTTGCACTAATGAAAAATGTTCGGGTCTGGCAGACTTGGAAGATGCATTGTGAGAAACTGTAGACTATAACAATTGCAACATTATATTAATCCTCTGACCCCTTAACTGAAGAATGTGGATTCCTGTTTTCCTAACGGGAGACAGCAAAATAAGGCTAGGCCTATTATTAACCATTTTCATACCCTGTCGAATTGTATTTCAGGAATAGGTATAGCCCTTAGATGTAAATCCATTTTACACTTCGTGCTCCAAAACTCCAAACATTTGCAACTACACGAGTCTGCACAGCATTAAGCAAACCAGCTAGGGCTACTTATATGACATATACAGCATTCTTTTTCACAATAGGCCAAAATAAGCCTTGTTTTGATCAACAACGAAAGCTAAGCACATCACGGGATTTGAACAATGACCGGTTATATATGGACAAGCTTACACACTTGGCCACAACATTTGATCTGTTATCATTAAAACCACCTCAAAATGACAATATCCCTTTACAAGGACGCCGATGGAGAGCTATAGCAAACGGCTTTGGGATCTGTGAACAACTTAATGTCATGTCTGCTGGACCTCGTGCACAAAATTATTTTCACAAGAGGACTATGACTATCTCCGATCTACCAGAGGTTCTTCAGGATGCGAATGTCTTCCAAGGTATGTACAATAAATTGTGTTCATGAGTGGCGTTTGAAACGTACAGATCTGTCCAGTATTAAGTAATCATTAAATCATTATGTCGTATGCTGTGATGTAGTCAATAACAGCTCACCTACATTCTAAATCCAAAACGTCTGCAGGCCTAAGAAACCAAAGAACGGTGCGTAATGAGCGTGCGTAAAAGAAATTCACAAGATGAAAATGGCGTCCGTTTCAATTCAGTTACAGCATGATATAACAATGATGTTAATCTACTTTAAATCTACGCTAATTATAATATATGTTTATAATATTACATCTACTTATACTATTCTATTATCTACTATCTACTTATAATATTAAAACATTTTAGTAGCCAAAATGTATCACAAAATAAAATTTTGTTACAGTGTTCAAAAGAACTCTCCTGGTAAGGATAAAAATGAAAAACGGTGTATAATATACACATAACACAATAACATTAGTATGCAATGTGTTGGCTATTTATATCAAGACCAGTGACCATGAAACAATCCGTAGACTTCTAACAATGTTTATAATGGATCATGTCTCAGTGAATGTCAATATACTATTACTGCATCAGCAATGATTCCTTGCCCTATGACTGTGGGAACTACAGTATTTACTGTATATTAGACACACACACACACACACTCACACAAACACACAACCACACACCTTAATATACAAACCCCTGGCATTGAAACTGGCATAGTGCCAATTTGTAGTGATTCCTCTCATACCTCACACTTATCACGTATAAAAGGCTTGTGGCCCGATTCCATACACTGTTTTTTAAAGCCAAGCCTTACTTTTGGAAATCGTTCATGTCATGCTATTTATGTGGTCTTCGAACAGTGTTTAATGGTTTCCACTGTTAATAGTCATTGTCATGTGCGCGATAAGTCTTTGTAGTGCAGATTTAGACCATATGGTCAGCCTATGTGACAAAGTGAGAGTTATTTTTAGTTATTTCTCAAAAGGTATTTAATTTCTCCCAAACGACACAGAGGTAGATAGAAAGGGAGGGTTTAAAATACTATGAAATTGTGCAATGATACTAGATCTTCCACTACCCCTTTAAGAAAATGATGGAGTCAGACTCGATTTTGTTTGAAGTTTGGCATTCATGAGTATTAAAATAACCTATAGTTGATTTGGTCACATAGGCTTACATTTTGACACAAACCATTTAAAGTTATTATTTTTAGCTATAGTATGTTGAAAGTTAAAGTTGATTATGTTAGTCAATGTAATGTAATGTTATGCTACAGTAATTACATATAAAGTTGTAGGCTAGGTACTGTTTGCGAGACAAATGTATATTGAATGTGATGTTACTGTTTCTTGATCTGTTAAACCCACAACCCTTTTTACAGTAAATGTTAGTTTCCCAGTATTCAACATCATTACAACTGCTGTCAACACTGGTAGGGCATATAGTGCATTTATGCCAATTTACCTACGCTACCCTGACACCCTGGCTGTCCCAAGGCATAAACTTAGCCCACACCTCACCTAATTATTTCTGACCTTACCATCAGCACATACAGCAACATACATATTATTAGCTTGATAACGCCTGCAGTTCAGAAACAAACATTAAGCAACAAGCAGCAGGCTTACTCACACTTGTGTTATTGTTTGTAACAGTCAAAACACCAACCAGTAAGATATTATTCTTTGATTGTAGTTGTAGAACATTTGGTAGGCAGGGTCTTTGGCAGCATTGCTATAGTGCTTCTTAACGCAGCCCAGTCGTTAATATATTGACTCCCTTGACCCGTGCAGGGCTCAGCTGAATATGTTTGCTGCTGTTAATGCTCTAAGAAATATAAACACAAGGCTATGGCAAAATATTTTCGATTGTGCTTTGTAGTGGTTTCTTTTCTAATAGATAAGCTAGTATAATAGTCTGGAATTCTTAACAGAAAAGAACGCTGACATAAACATGGATTACTAATGGCTTTTAAATTGTTATAATTTAAACTGTGTTTGTCACATTCACTTTTCAGCAGCGTTAAGGCGTGTTCCCACTGAACGTGAAGCGAATTGTTCGCGCGAGTAGATTACATGCAAAGTCAATGCAAAGACGCGAATTCGAACCGGGCGGCGCAAATGGTGCAAATAACGCGGCGCGAATGACGCGAACAAGCGAAATTCGCTGGAGTTGAATTTTTTCAAATTGCGCGAATAATTCGCTTGACGCAGTGTCGCGAAAGCCTATCAGCGCTAGTTGTTGTCAGCCAAAAAATTCAACTCGAGCGAATTTCGCGGCGCAAATTTCGCTTGTTCGCGTCATTCGCGCCGCCCGGTTCGAATCCGCGTCTATTCGCGTCTTTGCATTGACTCTGCATGTAATCTACTCGCGCGAACAATTCGCTTCGCGTTCAGTGGAAACACGCCTTAAGAGATGTGCTGTAGATGTGGGATTATAATGTAGCTTCATTGTAAATTTAAAGCCTCAATCTGTTATTCCTGTATGGCGACGTTCCACTGATGAAAATGTCAAATTCGGAAAAGCGTCTATGGTAATGTTAACACCGTAAATGTCCTTATTTGTAATTGTAATTGTATTTTATGTTTTCCTGTACTAGGATATGAAGTCAGAGCGATGTCTAAGTGTTTTGAATGCTGAGGTTTTGTAGGATTGTAGAAAAGTCTAGCAACCAGCATCTTGGCATCTACAAATTAGTTATACACTCTTTAATTGAATGTATAGTTATCGTTTTGTTCAGGAATGTTTAGGCAAGCTGGGGTGAGAGGGGGGTGGAGCTGTGCTGCATACTTAGTATTACTTCATTGTGTTGTTGATTACACATATACAATGTCTTGTTGGGTTTCTTTACCTACTGTAGCAAATTAGGCTGCCGTTGTGACCAGTAGACATGGAAGTTGCTGTAGGACCTAGGTCCTAAAGATAGACAAATACATGTAAAAATATATTTGTCTGTAAAGATAAACATTTAAGGCATGGCATCATAGACATAATTTTTGCCTCTACGAGGAACCCGAACTATGTGTGGAATGACAAAAACACTACTGTCACATACAATCTGGGGCAACAGCGGATTACAAATTTGGGAAAGGTAAGCTTTTCAAGGATTTGCCCTAACAGTTGGAAGCATTTCTTCAGAGAGACATGTAAACTCTCACAGCACTGCTGCTTTTTATCAGCATGCTCCAGATCTGATTATATGCATAAAAAAAGTTTTACTTCTCTCATTGAGGCTGGGCTGGCTTAATGGACCCCAAGCAGAAAGCAGCATTGATTCAACACAAATATATTGTGTATATAATAACCTCCACAAACGGATATTGAAAATTGAAAAATCTGAATGCATTGTCTAACATTTAACATTCAACTTTTACAGCTTTGTCAAGACAAAAAAAAGAAAGCTAAAACAATCTCACAATAACCTTATCATCTGTGATATGTTGATCATTGTGGTTGGGATTGTGTACGTGCAGAAATGCATAACCCATATGCTATAATGAGCAGTCCAGTAGTGAAATGTACGACTCCTAGCTGAAACGTCCATGGGTTGAGTCTCTCCTATGGACCTACCTAGAAGCATCCTTGAGCAAGATGCCTAACGCCTACCTGCTCTTTAATGCTTCTAATTGCACCTATTGTAAGTCACTTCAGATGAAAGCATCAGCTAAGGGGGAAAAAAACATGGTTTTTGAGCACTCAAACAAACTTTTATTTTTGCACTAGTCAACCTTTAATGTGCCTTATCTCATGCCCAAATTCTAATTATGTTTGAGAACGGTAGAAAATGTGCAGCAGTATCTATCTTCTGTTTTCTATTAATTCATAATGTCCATGGAAATGTGGTTGTAGCGCGCAGCTCAACTGCTTACACATGGTTCCCTAGAGTTATAAGTACTAATTGTGGCAATACTGCAATTTGTTTGTAGTGGGGCATTTAATGAAGACATGCATTATTATTTATTGTTCTTGCGTCGGTCCTTGGGCATCTAGGTTGTCTTCCACAAAGTTTCACAACATTTCCTGATATTGCTAGCGGTCAAAACTATTCCCTTAGGATTGCAGCCTCTGTAAAGGATAGGGCCTTCATTGATTTGACTTCATTGAGTATTACTGATTGTTTGGTTGATTTGGTCAGTGGTCTGTTAGGTCAGTGAAATGTCATAGGTTATGACAAATTATGTCACCTTTACAAGTGCTATCAAGCATAATCAAGCATGTCTTATGTTTCACTCTGCCTGCATCATACATGCTCCCTCCTGTATTGATCAGCGTTAATATATTTATATTAAATATATTTAAATATATATTTTAAAAAAATTATTAAATTAATACACATAATATTTTTTATATTTATATTTGTATTACTCCATTTTACAAACTATGTTCTCTCAATTAATTTTTCCATGGCCGTATGTGTGAAAGCAGTATTATGCTCCTGCTGGAGCACCATTGGTACTTGATGGAAAATGGCTGCCATGACTAGATCTCCACAGACGTTGTCTCCCACTCTGCTATCCTGCTTTGGAGTGACTAGATGCTTTTATATGGAGTGACTAATGCTTGTTTTTAACGGCCCATGGTGTATTGGTTTGTGTGTGTGTGTGTGTATGTGTATGTATGTGTGTGTGTGTGTGCATGTGTGGGATTCTGCAGGTGTTTGCATTTGTAATCACGCTCAAGCTATATACAGTAGGCTACAACATAATGTGCCAGGGCTTTGCCTTGCTAACGTGATGAGTCACTACAAATACAAAGATCAACATTCCATACACACACACTTCATGTAGCTCCATAGAAATCATTTATCTTGAATTGTGTGTGGGAGTTGCCGTGTGTGGTTCTGTTGTAGTGCCATTTCATATACTGTACGTGCAAGAACGCAGTGTGGATGCATCAATGTACTTTACAAAGACATGTTTGAGGGCCTTTGTGGATTTGAATTTTGCTCCCAGCCTGGTATGACTGAATTATAGTCTTGTGTCTCCAAGCAACTGGGTCTATAGGTGTAGCTACAGTGATGCAGTTGTTAAGGTTTTGGTCTAAACTGACTGATGATCGGAAAAGGTGAGAAAAAGAGGGCCCAGTCGACAGGCAGATTGATGTTTTAATTGAATTCACATGTTCACTCCTACTGAGTTAGGTGAGTTTAATTTTAATTTCATTTAATTTCACTTGACACACACACACACACACACACACACACAAACACACACACCGCATTACATAACATACAGAACCAGAAAATACCACTGTGGTGTGGTGGAAAGTGTTACATCCCAGCCAGCCAGTAGAGGAATCATAGTTGCCCCTGGATGAAAAACAAGCTACTTCTTTATAACTGCAGCTGTGTTCTGAGTAAATTTTTTTTATGTTTGATTTTGGCCAGGCCCTCTCAGCTAATTGGATGGGCTTCCATGTACATTTGCTGAATCTGATGCAGAAAAGCCACAATGTTTCCATGTATTTATGTTTTACTTCTCAGGCTCTTAACAGTAGGGCCTTTCTCCCTTCAGCCAAGATCTTCCATTTATACAGTCTTGGATTTCTCCTATTTGGCACTGTACAGCTGGTACATTTACACCACTGCCCCAGCACTGATGGGAAATTCCATTTCATTTTTAATATTAACAAATTGTTCATTTTTTTTCTTCCCTCAGCCACAGTCTGGGCAACACACATGCTGTATACGATATATGCTGTACAGGAGAAAAGAGAATTAAGCATCATGAATATTGACTAGGCCTAATCATTTTGCTGTTGGAACTGTTAGAAAGCAAGATTTTATATGATTGTTTTTTGTGAATAAGTTGCTCTCTTTTCACCACTAATGTAAAGCTGTTATTTAAGACCGGAAAGAAGAAGGCACAATTGTAGATACTGTCATGCAAAAAGTAAAAAAAAAAGGTTTTATTAGTGTTGTCCATTTATATTCCATCATATCGATATCTCAGAATCTGCAGTTATATATAAGGACACATACTGTATAATTACATGGACATAAAGAAGTTGCCTGAAGACGGCCTCAGAGACGCTGAATTCTTTCAAGCAAACAAAGCTGTGTTAATATTATTGGGCTCCAGAGACATTCTGTGGGCTAAAGCATACTGTAGGCTGTTTCATTTAGATTTTTAATCTAAATCCTTCCTCGTTCACCAAGGATCCTTTAATCTGAAGTTTTCCAATTAGTTTTCTTGTTAGACTGGGCTATTGCCTTGCCAGCTAAAATGTGTTGTTTAAACTCTGATTGCATTAACATGTGACTTTTATATGATGATCTTATTGAAGGCTTAACTGCTTTGTTTAGAGTGATACAATTTACGTTAGATAATACTTCACTGTCAATTAATTTCATTCATTTGCGTTCCCAATTGTTCCACCTTCAGTTTGCTTATCATTAATAACTTAATCCGCACATTTCCCTTAATACATGTTGCATATATTAACAACATAATTTAATTATTAATATTTGGTAGCAAAAATAACATCTTACATAGAGAGTAAAAGAATGTCTCTGTCATGTCAGGGACAGCTTTATTATTAGTTATCTCAGTGTTTGCCTCTGTGAGCTTCCGTTGAGCTAATTGGAACTTTGAGCCCTCCCATGAGTGCCAGCTTTAAAATTGCACGTTTGTGGCTAAAAATAGATATAGCATTTCCTGCTGTGCCAGGGAGGGGGTTATTTCAGAAGACCCCACCTTGGCTCTAAGCGCTATCAACCGTATCTTAATTGCATGGTAATGAATTAGTTAAAAGTAGCTATCAAATCCAACACTGTGGCCTAAGAATATACACTGCTGAAAAAAATTAAGGTAACACTGAAATCACACATCGGGTCTCGAACTAAATATATTAAAGATCAAAATCGTTACTGTACATTCTGTAATTCGTTGAGAACAATATGACGTAGCGGTCAAAGGAAACCAAATGCATCGTTACATAGCGTCCCAGAGGTTCTCAATTGGATTCAGGTCTGGGGAATGTGAGGGCCAGTCAATGTCGTCAATGCCTTTGTCATCCAGGAACTGCCTACACATTCTGGCCACATGAGGCTGGGCATTGTCCTGCACCAGCGTAAGGTCTGACGATGGTTTGAGGATTTCATCCCGGTACCTAACGGCAGTCAGGGTACCGTTGGCTCCCCAGACCATCGCTGACCCACCAGACTCTTTCACGTCTGTCACATGTGCTCAGTGTGAACCTGAGGCTCTCATCTGTGAAGACAATGGGTCGCCAGTGGTGGACCTGCTAATTCTGGTGTTCTGTGAGCACAGGTCCCACTAGAGGATGTCGGGCCCTCATGGAGTCTGTTTCTGACAATTTGTTCAAAAAAATGCACACCAGTAGCCCGTTGGAGGTCATTTTGTAGGGCTCTGCCAGTGCTCCTCCTGTTCCTCGTCACACAAAGGAGCAGATACCAGTCCTGCTGCTGGGTTGATGCCCTTCTTTGGCATTCTGGTTGATGCCCTTCTGTAACGGCCCCTCGTGTAACGGAGACACAGCAAACCTTTCAAAGGAGGAGCTGGACTGCCTGTGCAACCTGAATTGGCTGCAGGTACCTCCTCATGCTACCAGTAGTGACAAAGACACTAGCAAAATGCAAAACTAGAGAAGAATTGGTCAGGAAAGAGAGAGCAATTGTCTGTGACCACCACCTGCAAAACCATACTCTTTTTGGGGGTTGTCTTGCTGTTGCCTCTCCAGTGCACCTGTTCACCTGTTTCATTTGCCCCAAAACAGGTGACATTGATTCACAATCGCTTATGCTTCCTAACTGGACAGATTGATATCCATGAAGTTTAATTGACTTGGTGTTATACTGTGACGATTACGTTATCCCTTCTTTTTTTTTAGCAGTGTAGTATATAAAGTACATGATTGGATATAAAACTATTAACACAAACCACTGGCATTTGTACACATACAGTATACTGGTAGGACTGATATTTTTCAATCATTTTAATAGGGGATATCACATTTATTCCTCTATAGCTTTGTTAACATCATGCAATGTGTATTTGTTACTATTCATCACTAGAAAGACAACACTGCGTTTTTAATCAACCTCACCACGTTTGTGCACCAGGCTCTCCTTGCGACTCAGTTGTTTCCATGGAATATTCTTCCAGGTTTGCATTCCCATGCATTATGTCAAAAACACTTTCTCAAATGGCAGGAGAGGGGAGGTGGGGGGCACCATAAGTCATACAGCAAAACCTAAGTGTTTGGGGTAAATGTAATCATCGTCATGGCAACAAGGACTGGAATCTCTGATAGGGGCTGTTTGTCTATGGAAAACACAATCCCCAAGAGTGTGTGGGTGTGTATGTGTGTCTGGCATGCGCAAATGTGTGTGTGTGGAAATCATTCAGTTTGGTGCATGAGAGTGTGAATATGTCTTTTTAACTGTGTGAACTAATTTTCTACTTTCTACTTTTCGGAAAATATGTGTCAGAGATGTAGAGAGTGGAGCTTTCCTAAACAGAACACAGGAAAACAAGCGGAATTTTAAAATATCAGCAGTTTTCTTCTGACTCTCGGTACTGTGAGACATTTTTGTGCTGTTTTTGTAGTGAAATTAACGCCTAAAAATTTGATAGATTATATCATTAGTAGTACCTGGTTGTCCTTTTAATGTTATATGGTGACACTGCGTAGCAGGATTTAACCCACTGAATTATGCACTGTATTTTGAATATATCATCTAAATTATCATCTAAAATATATGGACTCTTTTTGCATTATCTCAATCTACACTATCTCTGTAGTATATTCAACATGTAAAATGCTTGTTTGCCAGAATAGAAAAGTATAAAAATGGTAGAGCAACCTGTACTACTATACATAACTCACTCTTCTTTACTGTAACAATATATAGTGTTGGTATGCTGATGTGGTCTTTTTTGGATTCACTCAACAAAATCACTCTACTTATTGTGATCTTTCTGCACTTCCCAGTCCATCTGGGTATCCAGAGCATCTAAGTTGTTTACAGTTTCATTTTATCTTTCTCGGCCTCTGTTCTCTCAGTTTGTGCAAATGCATTTAAACTAAGCTTCATTATGTAGTAACACTGACACGCACTAAACTGAGCTAAACACATTTCTTTTTCTACCACAGGAACACCAGGGACTTTATTTTGAGATCTTTTAGTAGAAAAGTAATATTACTTTTTAGTAGAAAATACCACGTTCATAATATAAAGCCATAAAATGTAATATTTTTTTACTTATTTTGCCTAAATATTAAATGCCATACTGTTTCACATGAAAAGTGATAGATAATCAGACATTTCACTTTCACATCTGATTATTTATCACTTTAGTCTGTGATTTTAGGTTTTAGTATTTTAATATGTCTGAAATGACCCCTACATAAAACATAGTTTAGAATAAAAACAATGCTGTATCTGATTGTTCTACACAGCAGTCATGGCATCCAGAACATGGCATCCGGTCATGAGAGACGCGCCCCCTGATTTATATTTGATAGTTCGGCAGTGGCATGCTCCCAGATGCCGTTAAAAAAAGAGTTGCGTAAGGTATATACAGTATGTCGGACAAGGCTCTGAACTTGAGGGTCACTTCTTAATTAGTCCAAACTCATGCAAACCCCCATAGTGAACATGCATTCAGACTATAGTAAGCCTATACATGATTTTCAGCTGCTGTAAAAATAATAACATGTATTTATACATGAGAATAATATCAGAAAGGTTCAGATGCTTACAAGAAGGAGCAGACTGGGCCAGTGGTGGGGATTTGCCACAACCAGTGTCACCGCTGTTGACATAACTGGCAGCTGAGTAAGACTGAGAGCTAACAGTTGACCGCCCTCATGTCTTGAATGTGTTTGGAGGTTGGATGATAAGGACACTGGCTCAGAAGATAGCCAAGTCCATTATACACTGATGCAAATCAGCTGAAGAGTAAGAATGTTAAGAAATTATAGCCAATCAGCTGAAGGGTGAGAATGTAACAGCTTCATAACCAATCAGCTGAAGGATGACAATGTGTCTGCTGATAGTCAACTGAAGCTCCAATGACTATAGTGTTCTGCATGTGCTGCTCGGTATGTAGCATCATTATGTGATTCATAAGCAATTTAAAACCCCATTATTTCCATGTGTAATGTATACATGTATACCTGAGCAGAATGTGCAACATTTAGCAAAAGTAGAACCATTTTGTTTTAATATGAATTAAAGAGATACAATTGGCTGAAGCACATCCTCATGCCCCATGCAGTATGGGGTATGTTATGGGAACCTGTCTTTTCTAACCAATAATTACACTCTAACCTTTTAAATAGTTTACTTCAGTGCACAGTTTTAGATTATTTAACCACGATTTAAAATAGTATCACATTTGTACTTCTAACGCAAAGGAAATTATAAGATACATGACCATTTTAATATTAGAATAAATAAAATTTGAATTTATTTATAAAATATCAAAATTGTGTAATATTTAAACTAAAATGTGATTATAGTAAAATATGTGTTTCAATTTAAAATTAGATTTTAAACTTTTTTTAAAATTGTATTTTAAAAAGTATCCAACACAGATATATAAAATAAAAAAATATATATTCCTTTTGAAATACTTTGTAGTACAAGCAAAACACCAACGTTTGTAGTGTGTTTTGTTGTGTGTTGAATTAGAAATGCTTCGTCATTTTCTGACCTTTATTTGTACGAGTGTCATGAATTTTAGAGCATATATTTGCATGCGATGGGAATGGGAGGGAGATATCAAACACCATCAGTCTCTGCAGCGGTGCACAACAACCAAGTCCTCAGGGCTTCCCTTTCTGTCAGGAACTCAACATTAAAGTGTAAAAATACGTATTTTCTTAGAGAAATTCTCCTTTGAAGTGTTTGGCTGAGAATCTCTGTCTGAAAAGCCGTCCTGTAATCAGCCACGAAATCATGCTTGCTGTAATACCATGGCAATTAACCTTAACTGCCAAACCAAAGTAATAGCTCATCCTATGGAAAATTCACCTTTTTCTATCTTTCAGTCTGCTGAACATTTCTCTTTCACCTCTTTCCTTCTTCTTAACGAAGCTGCCTTGATCATAAGGAAATATTCTCTGTGTTCAAGACTCGAGATTAATATGATACACAATTTTGTTCCTATTAACATTGTAAACATGGGAAATAACCCATTTTACATATAAGTAATCATTCATTCATAAAATATATAATCTTTTTCTGCAATATTGTACTCATTAAAAAAATTAATCTATCTAATCTTGATATATTGGGAGTTTATCCAAATCTAGGCCTGAAATGTAAGCTCCACATTGAATACCTTAAGAAGCTGTCATTGATTACACTGATGAACCAGAAGTTGTAAACAGAAACAAGAGTCAGTTAAAATGGCTTGATTAGATTCATAATCTGTCTCCATTCCACATAGTCGTTAACATTAACAAAAAAATTGCTTTAAAAAAAAATTGTTTGATACAAAGTAGCATAGTTAGCAGAAATCGACACCAAATAAAAACAAGTTGTTATTGCGCTTTTGCTGAAGCATACAGTAAACTTTGTGCCATTTCTGGGAACAAATACAACCTTCAACCAACCACATTTGTTGTTTTATTTTGCAAGAGCGCATATACAACAATGAGATGCTGAATGTCCTTTCCAGAGAATAGCAGTGTCACAATGGCTGCTACAGATTCATAATATGCATGAGACTTTAAGTCATCTGAAGCATTATGTCCAACATCATTATGTGGAGAAAGGTCACTGTCTCAATACAGTGAGACAGAAGGCCTAAGTTTGGCACAAGATGTCCGGTGACATCAGATTTATTTTGGATATAGATTTGGTATGAGATTCATTAGCGAGAAAATAAGGCCATAAATCACAATAAACTGTCCACTTATTCCAAATCATACATTAGACATTAGACACATTAGCATTTCTCCTTTGGCTCAGTTAAGACTTTAAAACATTTCCCTTGTGTGTTGTCTTTGACTGGAGGCCAAGCCAGGCCATTTAATAGTCTACAGGCTGCCGCTGTTCTGTAATAACAAACCTGTAAATTTCACTGAACAAAATAAAAACAATCTACCGTCTGTATAAAGATAATTATTGATTATCAACATTTCTAAAAATGTTATGTGGCATAAAGGATAACCAATTTGTGTGGTATTTGGCTGTTGTAAATGTATGCTTTTGCTAGCATGATAGAACTTATAGTGGACACATCTACAGTATGGTCTTTTGCTCTTTATTTTTGTGCATGTTTTGTGTTGTGTGTGCTGTGTGTGTGCAGTTCTGTTGTCCATGTGCATGAATGCTGTTTAGCGGCGAGGGGATGGCATTGATGTTTCCTGAATACTGCCGCCAGGAATTCTGTCTTTAATTTACCATGACAGTGTGTCATGGCATAACATGACTCAGTGTATTTTACATGTGCTTTCCGAGTGGTGCCTTCCTGTGTTGCATCACATCAACGGGAGCCACATTGACAACTGTAGACACACATACGTAAGGTCTCTTACACACACAAATACGCGCCAAGTCTGGCTTGTCTCGCTGACTATGGCTGTGTAACTGTACCTTATTAAAACAGCAATGGTGTTTCCGAGGAGTGTACAGGCAAATTGGCATACATAAACAGCATCAAATGAGGAAACCGTAAGAATCTCTTAATACAACACAGCACAGCCAACGAGATGAACTGAGAGCAGAGGGTCCCTGGCGTGCCGTGTGCTGAACGTAATAACTGGCCTGAATATTTATAGTCTATTGTGAATTAGTCCATGGGAGTTTATGTGTGTATGTGTGACTGGGAAAGCCAGCCTGGCTCTGGGAGCGGGCCCTGCAGGGGTGTGAGGCAAGAAGCAGCAAGAGGCAGAAAATCCCTGCTGTCATTGGATTAGTGTCAGCAGGCAGGAAGCTGGGCACCGCGCCACCTATCTGTTACATGTGTCTTGTATGTAGGCCTACTCTTATATTCACTCGTTTCCATATTGCTGTCTTGTCTGTTGCCACAACACTAACACATTGATGTGGTTGTAGCTTTGCTACAATGGCAAGGGGCTGAGGCATTGAACTTTGTGTTGGTATATCAGCGGAAAAACATAAGGATTGCATTAACTGTTGTACAAACGTGACTGATTGTGAAAATTGTACGCTCTCCATTAGGTGAAACTATAGCATTGTTTCACATGGTTGAAATGAATCTATTTCCAGATATCAAAATAACCTGTGACAGCAAACAAATTTACTGAAGGCCAATAATCACTGATGGCCATCAGTTTGGCCTCTCGTCCCACAGCCTTTACCAAGGATCTACACTCATAACCTATGAACAAATTAGGGCACTTCTGCTGAATGTTGGTAAGCATTGTTGATCCCTTTCGATTAAAGAACGTGAAGTTACTCACCTCTGCAGTCCTCTCAAGTGCTTTGATGATGGCAGTTTAGACTGACCATGAACAGATCAACTATGAAGATTTACACCGAGCTATGAAAACACTCCAGTGACAGTAAGGTTATAATTGAGACTAGGTTGTCATAGATAAAACAGCATCTAACTCATATAGACTTGTAAAAGGAAGATTTACAAGTCTATATGTTGAAGAAAGGAAGTAAGGCTAGCTGTTGTGGCAAGCAAGCTGCTTTCAATAGATATGATAGTCATATATTTCCAAATGAAAAGTCATACTGTGTACTGTAGTCCAACAGCCAAGGGACCAGTGGTTTCTTATCACAATGGATGCTCCACAACTGCCACTCAGAGGAGCCTGTAGCTAAACAGAGTCATTATAATATAATTATCAGGCCTTGACTTATAGATATTATCTGCTATATAAGTATTGCAGGCTTTAGTTCATCTTGAAAAAACATTGAAGATAATTTTTGTAAATGATCCTTTCTCCATTCAATGGTGGGTAATTTATTAAACCCTAAATGATTTTTCTTGGATCCAGCATTTCCACAGTATTTTTTTCTATTAAACAAGTAGGTGAGCTTCTATGTTATCCAGGTAAAGTGGAGCCTATTTCGAAGTTTTGACCCAATCAGGCATGATCCTAAACTGAAGTAAATCTTTCTTCCAAAGTGTTTCCTTAGTAGAAATGATCTTACACCATAACACAAGTGTTTACTAAGGTGCCCAAAAAGTCCCAAAAAGTCATATTTTTCATCTTGTGCGCACAAGTAAATTTTATCTTGTGCGCACAAGATGATTTACTATTAATTCATATGCGTCTGTAACAACGTAAGATGCACACAGCCACAATATAATGGAGAGAACTCAGCTAATCAAGTTTTATTTTAACCTCGGAATGTCATACAATGACATCCAGATGCACACAGCCACCATATAAACCTGATGCCTGGTGTAAAAAGACAACATATACAGAAACATAGGGATTACAAAATAGTGGCCCTACACAGATCCTTGATAGATATATGGTCTACAGCCTGATACCAGACAGATTGTAAATTATGGTGAAAAGTCTCTTCAAATCAACAACAATTAGGTAATTTAGTAGATGCTTTTATCCAAAGCGACTTACAATTACATGGTGCTATTACATGGAGCAGATAGGGGTTAGGTATCTTGCTCAAGGGTGCATACAGGTATGCCAACTCTGGCGCTCGAACCCACAACCTTCTGGCTGGGAGTCCAACTCCTAGACCACTAGACTATCCTGCCCCTTCCTATTGACATCTCAATGGGATGTCAATGTGAATGGTTGTGTTACCCATTGACTCATTTTACTGGTTCATATTAATTATATTTGCCACCTGCACCTAAAGCCCCAAAAGGTGATATTTTTTATCTTGTGCGCACAAGTTATTATCTTGTGGAAACAAGTTATTATCTTGTGCGTAGAACATTTAAAAAATCACCTTTCAAGTCTTTAGGGACATAGTTTACTGGTTTCTCTGGCAGAAAATGTTATTCCATAAGCCAATGGTATTCCATGATAAACAGAGGCTGTACATGAAATGTCAGAGACAATATTTCACTCTATTTACTAAAAGAAATCTCTTAACCATGTGTTTTGATTTCTGGATGGCTGTAGCAGAGAAGTATAATTTCCTGATCCTTTTTCTGCATGTTTACTTACCGCAAGTAATTTTGTTCTTTATATACCATTGGAAATGGAGCTCATTTTTGTATGCAGCTCAATGTTTTTTTTTAAATATTTTATAATAACAATAAAGAAAATATGCTATGTTGTATATTTCCACATATACCATATATAGTACCTAAATACTGTTTACGAGGTTCCTTGTATGCAGAAATTCATAGTGAACCTTTCAAAGTCAATGCTACCTTTCTTAAATATGATCTTTGATTTTCATGCTACTAATGGCATGGTATGTATTTATATCCCACTTGCATGGTCAAGGGCAAAAAGTCCTGACTTCAAAGATGAACGGTTGGTTAGTCACATTTATTCACTGCAAATTTGTTTCTCTATGATAAAAACAGACTTTTGTTGCAGCCGCTCATTACACGAAGATTGCCCATAATCACTGCTCATTAATTAACTTTGTCTTTTTGTAATGCCTATAATAATGTCTGTCATAATATCACAAAATTCACAACATCTATCAAATAATAGCACAAGCTACCTCTGCTGAATATATTGCTGGTATCACTGGGCATGTAATGCTAGTATTTATTCACTAACACTGTGCTGTACAGTATTAGCCATTGCTGTAATGCTGTAAGTGTAAGATATGTGTGTGATATGACTTTAGTTGTGGTAGACAACAGAAATCCATCATTTTCAGTATATGTGGGTGGGTGTGTTGTGTTGGATTTCAAATTCAAAACATTTTTGCCACTTTAGATATGGTGTATTCTAGGCCATAACATCTGTGTGTTTTGTTTTTTGTTTTTTTACAAAAAGGGGTAATTTAATAAGGTCATTAGTCGAAGATGCTCAGTATGTTTGTTGTAATTGCTTTGTGCCTGCCGTAGATTGGTTACAGAATGTCTGCAAATCCTCAGAGACTTTGTGGAAATGTTCAAATTATTAGGGTGTAGGATTATACACCAGCTGCTCTGTTTAAAGAGGGGGGCTGTCTCCAGTAGCCTGCATCTTAATAACTATCAGGACACATACAGAATAGACACAGTAGCGGTGCGCTAATGTTGAGAGTGATTTTTTTCTCTAACTAAACTTGAATTTAGTACACACACACACCCTCTTTAGAATGTCCAGTGTTTCTGTTGTCTGCTGCCCTGCTAACTTTCCCTCTTTGACCCATAACCCAGCACCTTTCCTGTAAATTTGGAGTAAGAAATTCTAAGCTAAAAGGGGGTCCATGTGAAAACATCATAGAAGTACAGTACTCATGTCTTTGCTCCTTGGTAGCTCAGGTTAATGTCTTGTAACATTGGGAACCATTGATTTTTATAGAGACTGTAAAGCAAGACTGTAAAGGTTTTTGACATAAATTAGCAAAAAATCCTTCTTAGGTTGAGGGCAGGCGAGCAGTTGTTAATGCAACAACGCAACCACTTATAAACACATAAACTAATCATGAGGAAGGTGTCAGTTGACCTGCCCTAGGAATGCTACAGTACATGGAAAAGAGGGTCTCAGTGACATCATAACTGCAGCCTAATGACCCAGCTCGAGGGATCATTATGTATAATGGGATGCTTCAAATGTTTTCCCGAATTGCTTCGAAGGAAAGGAAAAACGCAAAATCACTTTTGCGATCTGTGCAAATAGCCCAATCTTCAGAATCACCATGACATTACCTCCAGAATGATGATGGATTTGCATCCGTTTCCTGTTTCTCTTTATGTTGCAGTGCTGCCAGTCATGGGGATAAGGAGTGTCCCTTCGTCCTTGGAAATTGCAAAACATTGTGACCAGTCATCTTCAATGTGAGTGGACACTGAAAAGCAACAAAGCTAAGAGAGAGGACTCTGAATTTCAACGTAAAAAAAGGTTTCAGTGGTATTGTTTGGCATCAAAAAGATCAAACACAGTTGACACTGGAGTTGGAAAATGAGTAAGTCATGGCCCAAAACAATTGCCTTAATTAGTACACATATACAGAAGTGAAGATATTTAGAGACTTATACAAGTTAAAAGAATTATTCTTTACATGTGAAAAAACAGTGTCTTGTAAAGAGCAGATCTAAATATTTTAATATGATAGAGAATAATATTTGGTTGTGACGTTGACATGTTTTAGTTGGGTCTGCTTTGTAGGTGTCAATGGCTACTAAATGGTGAGTTTGCTCTCTGCTTACACGCAGTCAGCAGTATGACTTGATCTATTTTTATCTTATTTTGTGTTGTTTACCAAACAAGGATGGCCGAAGTTGCTCACGTAAATGCTGACTATGTCTTTTCACATCATGTCATGACACATGAAAAGGTGTAAGGAAGATAGAAGAGAATAAATCATATCTAGACGGAGTCAATACAGCACACCAAAATATATGAGAAGATTACATTCTTACATTAAGATCTACTTACACTAAATCAAAGATGTCAGGCACCAACACGGATATCTGCCACATTTAGTTTCTGTTACAGAAAACAGTGGTTGAAATTCTCTGGACATTTAATGTCCAAGAATAATCTAAAGATTCAATTCCTTAGATTTTTTTCTCAGATGCAAATTTAGAGTTGACCAGCTGCTTTGTTGAGATGTTTCCACTTTAAAGTTAACTGTATGCAAAGTAACGTGTTCTATATTTTTTTAAACCTAGCCTTGATAATTACATAACCAAAGGTGAAACCCTGAATATATTGTACCTTGTGGACTTCTGGAAAATGTTGTGACATAGATGCACACTGAATAGAACAAAATGTATATACGCAGACGTTTGTACTTGTGTGTCAATGTGTTGCGAATTGAGTAATTTAAGACTTTATCATTTCTTTGACTGTTATGACCATTAATTATAATTATGTGTATTTGATTTGTCTTTGCTGATACACCCATGTTCCTTATACATTGAGAATGCTGCTCCAACATTCTCAATTGTTATGTCTATGGCAGTACAGTAGGTAGGTAGGTTTACAGAGATAATCCACCCTATTCTTTGGCCATCATATACTGAAAATGAGGTTGCTATTGTTTCTTGGTTCCACCTTGTCTCTAACTCTTACAGCTTGTACAACGCTCACAACATTATATTGTGATGTTAGCCTGGAAACAGTGTGTAAATGGCCACTGAGAAGTTTGTTTGGAAGGAGTAGTCATTTTACAAATACTTGATGTGTATTAGCATAGCATCATATAATTTTCTTCAACAAAACACCTGATTCTACTGTGTTAACTTATAATAATTTTTAAACTTGAATTTAGAAGTCTTCATATTGTTGTATTGTTTTTATAATATTTTTTTTTAGAACATCCAAAGTACACCCTCTCACTCTGATATTAAATGTGTCACTAAATGCCTCAATAACTATATCCCATACAGTAGAAAACTTTTAACCAAATGTTTCCTAATACTTCCTAAATATCAGTGTTAGGACATCTTGTTAAAGCTGCATAGGATAGCTTGTCATGTTGTTTTTTAAGATCTGTTCGATTATTTTGAAAGCAGCACTTCCTGTCCAGGAAGCAGCACATCCTGTTATTTTTCACAAGTGTATGGGCAGAGTGGCGGGAAACAATTTTATTCTAATGTTATGCTTGTTTCACTGGGGCATCCTATACAAGCATCCTACACAGTATACTTTGAAATCTTTTTAGGGAGTTCCGTCTTTAGAATGTATAGATATGAATATGAAGCGTGACACTTACTAATAACACCTAAAATACA